>JABUQX010054855.1:55000-73309 GCA_015478945.1 Trachelipus rathkii
ATTATTTTTGTTTGTTTATTTAATTGTTGGAAGTCCTTTTCTATACCAGCGTTTGAAACACGACGTTTTTAACATCAGGCAAACGATTGTTGAACTGATCAATGAGCAGTATATTGTTTTATTGATGCAGTTATAATTTATCCCATATTTGATTATCTGTATTATTCTAATTTAGCGTTTGTTTAGGTCATTTTATAACGTTAAAACTATTATACAACGTATTATACAATTTTATTTACTTTTATGGGATATTTTTATATGCTGAGATCAATTTTGAAGCTTCATACATCATTTTTATAAGCTCGTTATCTATTTTTTTTTCTGCATTTCTCATACGGTGAAGTGTTGCTTTATTTGTTCTGTTCCTTGTATTTCTTATCAGATCACTGTGTTTTTTTTAGAGTTCTTATATATCTTTTTACTCATTGCAGTCAGAGGTCTCTATACTTCTCTATTTTTCTAACTTCAATAGCGTATACTCTCTAACTCATTCACATTCTTCTTTTACTTCCATCTTCCACTCCTCACTACCATTTACTTTTTCTTCTTTACTTTCTTTCTTTACTTATTTAATATTCATTATTACCTTATTTATTATTATTATGTATTGTAATTGTAAAAATAAATAGTTATACCAAGATATAAAAGCTATATTATAATCAATATAATTGTAAGCTTAATTTTTGAGTTGCATTATACGTATAAATGTTGCGACATAACAATACTAAACCATTATCAATAATATAGGTTAAAAAGGATATATATAAATTAATATATATTCAATAAAAAGTAAAAGTACTATCAATGCTAAAGCTTTTCTGCTTTAAATTATATTTGAATACATATTTTAAGTACATTATGGTATTCCTAAAAAAATATTAAATGCAATAAATAGTATTAATATAGAGTTAATTCAAATTCAAGTCTAATAATTTCTGGTGTTATAATCCGAAGATATTCTAAACATTAAATAACATAATATATTTTTAGAAAAATGTTATTGAATAAAGGAACGGTGAAAATGAGTGGTGTCGATGCTCGAATATAGTATTTGATTGATGCTGGTGTATGGAAATGGAAACTAGATAGGGGAGAGTAAAGAAGTTTTTCAATTTATAGATTGAAGTGATCATTTGAAGTTCAGAATAGACTTATGGTATATGTTATTAATTTTGCTATACTATGTGATAGACTACCATAGATTTCTAATAGTTAAATAATTAAGTTTTATGAAAAAAGTCAAGTGTTTAATAGTTATAGGTTGTGTAACGTAAGGATCAATTACTGAGGAAAAATGTTGAAAGAAGTATTAAGCTACAGATTACTCTTACGTGATAATCAGAAAATGATAGTTTTGGATATGGGTGATGAGTATGATGAAGTCTTATACAGATTATGATTGTATGTATGTTGGGGACCTAAATGGTTATATAAGATAGGTGATTAGCAAAGCAAATAAAGTAGAATTGATATTATATAACATGGTGGTTTTTAGTAGGTTTAGTATGTGAAAGGGAGATGGAGCACCTATAGTATATAAGAACCCATTCTGTAAGGCTGAAAGTGAACTGGAGATGGTATATGTGTTAGTAAGAAATAATTTAATCATTTTCATTTTAAAACACACACATATTTTTCTATCAGAGTTGTCGAGAAAAAATATTCGTCTTAGATGTGGTAGTAAATGAGATAATATCGAAGTGAAAAGTATGATCTTAGAGGTAGTTTTGTGCTTCCGCGTCAGAAGATGTGTTAAGGACATAGTTAGGTCTGAACAACTTTGCATTGCTGTAGATGTGTGGGTGTAGCGACTGCTAACACACATCAGCTGAGGGGATTAGGAATGGCGCGCTGAATTAATTATCTTCTTCTTCCCATTTCTAATAGAGCTGTGTTTATAGGACAAACACTACATCACATCAATCTCTGTTCGATTTCGCGAAAAAGTTGCTATGTGCGAAGTAATTTTTAAAATTCCAATCATATTATCTTTAATTAATTTTTGTCACTCTCTCTCTCTCAAAAATAAAAAAGCCAATACAATAATAATAACTAAAAATATTATTTTATATCCTACTTGGACTTAACTTATCGTTGAACTACTATATATTATAAATATATCTATATATAATGAATACTATCTAATTATATATATATATTATATATATATATTATATATATAACCTGATGCTATCTTTGCATTAAAGAGATGCTACATTAACTCCGTTATGTATATATAGTTAATGTAAATCAATCATATCTGTGGTGGTTCTATATAAACATTTTGTAATTTCACTTAGATATAAAGTGTAAGTGTAGATTGTGCTTAGGTTACGATATATATATAAATATCTTATATAATACTCTCTTTATTAATTACATATTTTCTAACAACGATCAAAATAAATGGGGCTAAATGATAAATACATGCAGCAAAAATTTAGAGCGCTCACATTTTATTCTTATTTTATTTGCTCTTGGTGTGACTCGAGGAGAGCACAATAGAACCCGGATAGATTTTTAGATATGCCATTTTCATTACTCATTTGAAGTGTACAGTGGATATATCCGGCTACACCCTCTTTCAAGGAGAATTCCGCCTCTTAAGCGACTTGGTCTCGATGTTTCAAAGACACGCCTCCTTCTTTCTCCTCGAATTCTCCTCAAACGTACTTCCTGATGGACACACGGATCACCTCATTTACTGCTTTGCTTCATTAAATGTATTACATGTACTTAGTCAATATACTGGTATAATTATAGTCCATGGAGTTACACTCATAATTTATCTATTTTTATTTTTTTAACTCATTTCTCTTGTTTTTTTCTTTATTTAAATTTCATAAGGTGCTTATAGCGTATTATGGGCATTATATAGGTTTAATATTAGTAGAAAGAATTATCAAATTTTGTCCAATCATAATATATATATATATATATTTAATATATTAATATATTAATATATATATATATTAATAATATATAATACATAGATAGAATATTATATCCTTCAATTATATATATTTAATTATTAATATATTAATATATTTTCTGTTATATTAATTTTATAAGATGTTAATTAAAATTTCATTACATTTCAATTTATATTTTATGGGTCGTTTAAATTATTATTAATAACTAATGTATATATAAGTTGGTCCTCTTAATTCCGGTACTAATTTGGTTGTTGTTGTTGTGTTGTTAAATAATGTGTAATCATATAGTCTTTCGGATGTATGGGATATTGGTTTATAGCATTCTTAGATCATATCTTTTTTTATCATTAAATAGGTAGTTGGTAAAATCGATTTAATGTGTAATATCACGAGATAACATTTTTAGTGAATTAAAATAATTTGATGTTGGTTAAAATAATATTATCCGTTTTGAGGTATACCAGATATAACATTATAATTTAATAATAATAGTACTTTCGGTTCAGTGAGGTTACAAAGATCCGAATTTTAGCTGAATTTTTTTTTTTAACTGAAACTGAGCAATCTTTTTATTTTCATAGTTAAAATATTTATCTTTAATATATCATATATAATATAGCAATTATTGAATGTAATAGACATATTATTCTCAGAAAATAGTATGCTAATTAAATTATATTTATGATTTTTTTCTTTATTATTAATTTTGAAGAAAATTCTTATAATTTTTTTTCGAAATCTTACATTTTAATTATATATTTATTTATAATTTAATTAATCTAACAATTAAAATTTATTATTAATTTAATTATTATTATTATATTATAATTGGTATCCGCAATGGGAAATGCCAGATTACAACTATTCGAGACTTTTCATACAAACTTATACTTTTTTATCATATTTACTTTTTT
This sequence comes from Trachelipus rathkii, assembly GCA_015478945.1. NCBI lineage: Eukaryota > Metazoa > Arthropoda > Malacostraca > Isopoda > Trachelipodidae > Trachelipus > Trachelipus rathkii. Next base: position 58,851 of record JABUQX010054855.1, read on the forward strand.
AAGTGTTTGTCGAACACTTGCGGTTAAGATCTTTTACACTCTCATTGGTAATCTTGATACTATCTTCTCACTTTTTTACTTTTTGACTTTTTTATATCCTTTTAACCCACATTTGTTCACCATTTTAATAAGTAATCTACATTTATTGGTTCATTGATTTCTGTAAGCATAAGACCATATTTTATTGGTATTGAATAACACTGATGTTCTATCAGGACTTGCTCTCACCATTTTAACATGTTTATCTTTATTAAAGCTATTATATATACTTTATTACTTTTTTAGCTCAAACTCTCATTATGTGCTTTTTCATTACTTTTTACATTTTAAATTATAATAGAATTTTCACTTACATATTTCACTTCTATTAATTATTCACATTACTTATACATGTCTGCGCCTAATCGATCATATTGGATTGAAGAAGTTGATATAGAGATGCAAATCTTTCCCAGGTTTGTTCCAAGTTTGGAAATCTGATTTAAGAATTGCAAACATGATCACCCTAATATTTGCAGCTTTCAATGATACTGTGTGGGGGTCAAATGTGCCTTAATTTATACAATTTTACTTTTTAAAAATCATGTTACGTATATTTAACTGTTTAATTATAACTAAATAATACTTTAAATTAGTTTTACTTTTCTATTAATATTATCTTAGCTCTTTACTAATTTGCCATTGAAAGGGCAATATATCCGTCAGATTTCTTATCACTTTCTTATCATATCATATTTTTATAATCTTTATTTCTACATTTTTTAACTGACATTTTATATAAATTTAGTATTATTATAGTTATCATAACATTTTAAACAAGGTGATTAACACGTTGTTATATACACATTTAGTTTTAGTGTTGTACATATTTATTGTAATATTTTACCTCGCTTCACTTATACTTTATCAACATTATAATTTATTTTTATTCTATTATTTTAAACATTTAAAATGATATTTATAGATATTTTTTAACATTATCTGGAAGTTACTCAGTTTTAAATAACCTTTAAATGTATTACTAATTTACTTATATTAATTTTTAACTTATAGTTTACTCTTTATTATTATAACTTTAATTTAAAGAACATACAACTATTTTATATAGATATTATATCCAAACGTTAAAATTTTAATGAGTATTATTTAAAACCTCTCTCACATATATATTTAATTAACATTATGGTGAGTATTATAGTACAATAGTGTTTATTATCAATATTATAAAAAACCATGTGTAATATTTTATATATTCTAAGTTATTCTACTTCTACAAGTTTTACTTTTAATTTAGTACTTTTACTTACATCTTTGATTGATGTGTAGGTGAGGGTGAGCTAACTATTCTTAACCGAGTGTACTATCTTTAAATAAGATTATCATATCTTTTTAAAGATAAGCTCGGGATTAGATTATTTAATGTTAGGATGTGTGTGAATTTCAAATGAGAGTTATCACTTAACTTAAAAGAAATTTAATGTGTGTTCACCTTAAAAAACTTTTACAACAGCGTGGGATTTAAACTCTACTTGTTTTATCTGCCACAATGGTTTGATAAATTATTTCTGGTAGGCTTAACACACTCCTCTCACAAGTAGATATTTATATCATTTATTTATATTCTTGAACGCCAATGAGCTTTTATATATTGATTTTACTAATAAAGGTGATTTTATTTATCAGTTCATTGATGATCTCTTATTAGTTATGAAATAAGAGATTTATTAGTCGACCAATATCGTGTGTGGTATCTAGCACGGGGAGATTCAATGTTCTACAGGCAGTTAATATTTATAGACTCACTCCCTTGGCTCTCTCCATATTTAAAGTTCCTTTCTAAAATAATAACTCCGTTTACGAAATTGTAACTCTCAATAGAGTTAAATAAAACATGTGGGCGCTTAAATTTATACCGCAATATATGATTATGCTATAATATTGTGAAATGCATTAATCAATTAGAATATTTATTTCCAAAGTGACAGTTGTTTAGGAATAATTTAATATATAAACCAACTAGAATTATTATTAAATATATTATAATATATTAATATATAGATCTCGTAATAGTTGGCATTAATGACATCTTTTAACATAGTATATGAATAAAAATTTAATTAAATATTATATTAATTATATTATATAATATATATTATAGTAATATAATATATATATATATATATAATATATATATATATATTATTAATTATATTATATTATATATATATATATTTATATATTATAATTATAAATATATACGGTATATATTAATAATATATATATATAATTATATAATATATATATATTAATATATTATATATTATATTAATATATATTATATATATATATATATATATATATATATATAATATATATAATATATTTAAATATATATTATATTAATATATATATATATATAATATATATATATGATATTAATTATATATTAATATATATTAATAATATATAATATAAATATATATATTATATATATATATAATATATTATAATTATATATATTAATTCCAGCTACAAATAATGGTTTAACATTCGTTTTATTAACAATTACAAATATTTATCTTTTTCTTTAATTATTTTTTAACTTATTTTAATGTTATTTATTTTATATCCACTTTTATTAAATTATAAACTCATTTAATATATAAGTTTAGCCATATTTCACTGCATTCTTTACATATAATCATTAACATTCCATCACATTTTACATTTTATATATTATTTTGATTATTTTACTAGTATTTTCCTTTACTAATTTCATATTACATTTTACTTTTATATTTTATTACTTATTATTAGTTATTTTGTGTTACTTTTTGCGTTTGTTAACTCTATATGTATTGTACGCCTTTTCGTAGACTCAGTTTGTTTCTTCTACTTTATTTTTTACTATCGCAACTTTCTATATCAATTTGGTATAAACTTTAGATAATATTTAGGTACTAGTCATTTTGGGAGAATTACACTCATAATACTTCAATTGACATCTGTATTAAAATTGGCTAATTTTTCTACTTCTTTTAATACAAAACATCTTTATACATTTGGTCAGCATGTAATATATAATACCTTATTGTATTTCCTTTTTCCTTTTTCTCTTCACTGGTTCACAAGTTTTGGTATTTTTTGTATCATCATCGTTCTTCTATTTTACTATTTTATCCTTTTGCTTATATTATTCTACTTTTCTTATACTTCATTTCTTTTTGTACATCTTTAAGTATACATTTTTCCACAATTAACATATAATTCTAATAAACTTAAAAGTGTATATGCTTTATTTTATAATTTAACATTATTCCATAAATTATCTTCACAAATTTGTTAAAACACCAAAATTAATTTTACATTTTTAACATTTTAACTTTTTTAATTTTTACTTTTTATCTTTTTAATTTTTATCTATTGTTACACTTTACAAGACTTGAGAGTTTATATTACATAGTTAGTTTGAGTTGTTATTTCTTTATAACGCGCATATGAATATACTACCATTTTATTCTTAATATTGACTCATTTTTATACAAGTTTTTATCATGCTTTTTAGAGATGCTTGAATTTAGAGATTTATAGTATGTGGTATAATCTACATTATGTACATCTTTGGTTTCATGCGAAAAGCGCACCTTTTAATACATATTCACATTTTTACGTATTTGTGTTTACTTATTTTTACTTTTGGTTTCTTTTTTTTTTATGCGAAGAGTTGTTTTTGGTGAGCTTCTTGAACATTCCGGGATTATCTTCATTGTTAGTCTGTGGACAGCCACTGGGATTCACCTTTCGTCTCACGTGATGAACTAAAACCGATAAATTTAGTTTTATCACAGAAATTGTATGTTTTAGGTGAGTTGGACTCTTAGTGTGTTATTCTCGGCATATAACACGTGGAAGGACTCTATACCTTTTGTTTGTGAAACGGAACAACAATCTCTCGAATTTTTAATGGTTCCTCACTAAAATGAGTTTATTTGGAGAAAGAATTAGAGATTATAGAGAGAGCGCAATAGTGGTTTCCTCTTGCCAAAGCGAGCCACCATTGAATACCTCTTTATGTCACTCTCGTTAGAATGAGAAGTTAGTATGGTGTCAGATCTCGAGATTCTTGTGATGTACTCTGGGTTGGTGATCATTTATTGGACAATTAATAGATGATAGGTGTGACCTTCTGAAACCGACACCACCTTGGATCCCCAACTTTGTGTTACTGTGTTTACTGATACTGGTCTCTCTGTGCAGATGCTAGACTTCTGTGTGAGTTTGGAAATGTTTCTGAGGTAGATAATTTTAACTTGGTTAGACTGTAATGTGGGTCTTCCTGAACGGAACAACCTCGACTTGTCTCATTGGACCTTTATGGTTCTACGTCACAATCTGAGGAGTTTTTTCAGGTTGTATGAATTTAGATGGACGGTGTTACCAGGAAACTATTTACTTGCTCGTGTTCTTCTCCTTTCTAGAGCAACGGTACCACATCCTAATAGAGGATGTTATTTTTTTCACTTGCAAATCCGTCGTGCTTTCTTGGAAGTAGTGGTATTTAAAGAGTGAACGTAGTAAGAGGATTTTGAAACCGCGGTGTGGTGTCCTCCTAGAAACATTATTGTGACCACCACCTTGGATTATGGTCCGGTTAGCTAATATCCTCAATATTGTGCTTCTGACCTTTTTTGAGTCTTGCGCATTTTACGCAGAATGTTGGCATAGTGGGTTTCCTCGTTATTCGCCTCACCATATCCTGTATTCCGAAGTGTGCATTTCACGTCTTGGGATTATGATTAGCTATGATTCTTTGGGCGCTATGGAATTGCATGAGGTTGTTCTGGTAGAAAGTAGTTAAAGGTGGATTCGGTCTATTCCACAGAACGCGACAACTCAAACAACCGTACGATAGTCGTCTTTAACCTCATGTTGGTCTTAGCCTAATGTTTTTCGGAGTCGTCTCTCGGATTGATACTTTTAATAGAGGATATTATAATGTTATAATTTAGGTAAGGAGTCATTTCTATGAATTCTTGCTAAATACCCTTATACTCTGATTGGTATGTCTTAGTGTTAGTATAGGTTTGTGGAAGTTGCATTTTTCATGGTTGAGAATGGGAAATCGGGGCTTAAAGTGCTCGATTCCTTTATATATACGGTAACACCGCTTTTCTTTATCTCCGACCTCTTGATTCCCTGCTTCTAAGGCATTTTCGGTGAACCTTTTCTTTGGTGATAGACATGATTTTTGTTTAACTTTTCCTAATTAGCTTTAAAACGTTTAAATGGAGCATAGTTAGAGATTTTTTTAATTTAAGTAGTATTTTCATTTATGTACTATGGCTGCATTTGTAGACAGAATACTTTTATCGTTAGTGGTTATTCTAGAGATCTACTCGCGACATAATGCCGAGTTACCCCTCAGAATTATTTAGGCATTTATTTTGAAAGTATAATTCGAAATCGTTTGTATTTGGTATATCTTAAGTTAGTGATGTAGTGGTTAAAGTGTGGTTTCCTGAACAGACACTACCTTGGATTATGGTTAGCATGGTTTTGGAGCTAGGTTCAGAGATGTAGCTTGATTTCCTGAACGTTCATTATCCCTAATTATTTTACTGATGGTTGGGAGCAGGTCCAGACGTAGGACTAGGATTAGCTACTATTATCCTTCATCATGACATTTTACATTATACAACACAGTCTTCCTTTCTCTCCCCAAATATTTAACATAGTATTATATATATTCATTCACATTATCTCGATGATTCATCATTACTCATTCCGATTTGAAAAGACGACTCACCCAATGGTAGCCTTGAAGCAAGAAACCTGCTAATGGCAAGACTGTTAATTGATCTCGTCTACCTTAATAAAGTTATTTGTTCATAAAGAGAAAACACTAAATGGCTTGTTTGTCCAGTACACTTAGGATACAAACTTATTTATTCTGCTTTGCACGTGGTGCTCATCATCATAAATGTGTTGCCCATTAACAGCTACTTAGTTAATGTGTCTGTGACGTTTTCCTGCTTCTCTGTCTCGCAAGAAAGCCATCACAGTCAGTGTATAAGACATTTTCCTTCCGTCTAGCTTCTCTTTTCGCTAAGTGCCTTTGATTAATATTCTCGGCTATCGATTAGTCTTTACCGCTCGGACTACTATTATACATCTTAAGAAATCACCATCACATTTTGTTGATTTTAACACTCAACTTAACGCTATATGTAACGTTGTATTGCTAGAAGACAATGTGGCGGAGTTTTATACGACTTAACAGATTTACTTACTCATTCGGAACTCCACCTACTGGATGCATGCATGATTCACTACGCTTCCGGAAAGATGCAATTTGGTTTTAAAATGGGAATGTTTACTGCGCGAAACATGAGCATTTGCGCGATAAGCTATATCTCTATGACATTCTTGAGCTATTAGTGATGTGCGGTGATCTGCCGTCATGTATAATGTAATGTTCATGCAATCACAATGCACATTATTCTGTAGGTGGTTGTTCCATATTTTCCAAACTATTGAATATTTCGCTTTCCTTTCGTATATAAAGCTTGTAAGTGTAAGGTTGTGCTTGTCCCGACTTTAAACTATCTCTCTAATATTTTTTTGGTTGTCTTGTCTAAGTGCCGCCCGAAATTGCCTAGCGGAGCTGTCGGGGTCGGAGAGCACGAAACGGTTTGAGAGCTTGTAGCCGAATATCTCCTTATTCGTGTTAGGCACAATATAAATTATATAAAAATATGTTAATGTGCAAGTTGATTAGTTAATTGTTAGCATCATATAATAATAATAATAATATAATAATATAATAATAATAATATATTAATAAGAATTAACAATAAATCTCAGTTAAATGTTAGCAGGCTCTTTAATTAAAATCCGTGCCTGTTACAGGAGTAATTAATTATAATAATATTAAATAGTATATATATAAATTAAATAATAAATAATAATAATTAATTATAATAAATATATATATAAATAATAATATTAATTAATAATTATAAATATATATAAATATATATAATTATTAAAATAATTAATATATATTTAATTATAAAATTATTTTTATTATAAAGTTAATAGCGACAATAATAATAATAATATAATAATTAAAATAATATATATATAAATTATATAATAATGTTATAAATTAAAATTATAAATATAATAATTAAATAATAATTATATAATATTAATATATTAATAGATATTAATATTATATATCAATAATAAATATTGTATAAATATAATTTATTGTTATTTTACACTTTTAATTTTTAATATAAACTAAGAATGGTTATTGTGTAATATATTGATGTAGAAATCCTTACTAATGATTTTATCGTAAAATATGTAATACAAACAGTCTATATAATCATTAAAAATATATTTATAAATAATAAATAATAAATAATAATAATAATAATAAATAATTAAATAATTAATATAATTAATTATATATATATATTAAATATTAAATAAATAATAATAATAATATACATATTAATTATTCCCTATATAATATCATATAGAACCTTCAGTACTATATATACCAATTATATATATATTATTCATTATTATACTTCTATTTAGATTTAAGAATAAAGTATTAATTATAATTTATGCTACCTCATACAAACCTATAGAATTAGGTAAATTATAATAATATATAATAATATAATAATTATTATATAAATATAACTTAATAATAATAATTTTGTGTATATATAAATAATTATAATTATATATAAATTAAAAAATATAATAATATAATATAATAATATTATTAATAATATAAATATATATAGGTATTACATATATATATATAAAATATATGTAATATATATTTAAATATATAAATGTATTTAATAATTTTATTGCATAAATAAGTACTAATATTACTACTATATTTATATATATACTAGCAGCCTGAGAATAAATAAAACGTCACATATGGTTATATAATCTAAGTACTTGAGCAACAATTTACTTTTACTGAGTGACTTATTTTATAATTTTCCAACTACTCGTAATAGATAAAAATAATATATAACTATGTATATTGGGATACCCTCACACTCTATATCAACTCAGGGGTAAACTGACTCACATATATTACAACCGAAAATATCGCTCACTTGTGATTCAATAGAATAGAGAGGTCACAAATATAAATTGAGTACCTGACCTTTAATCTATTATCGGATAAGTTACTGTTTCATATAGGTTATACTTACCCGCTAGAATTACCATTATCGACTAATATATAGGTCGTCTACTCTACTACATTCATATGATTGCTAATCAATGTCTCGAACAAGACCTATATATATACGGTCTTAATTGGTATTAGAGTTGCTTGGAGATGAATTACTATAATAGAAGGGGTACACGTAAACACTTAAATAGAAATTATATAATAAAGGCTGACATATTGAGTAGAGTTGATGATTCATTATTATACCTACTTCAACTAGATACGTAAAAGTAACGCTTGTACGAAGATGATATACTTGCATATACTGACTCCTATTTAGGTCCACATATATATATAATATATTATATATATATATATATATACCTAAATATATAAATTACAATTAAACCTACACTACATGTATATAGAGACCCTCTGTCCGCACCTCATATTGTAAAAATTATTTGTTCAGTTGCCATACCCCGCAATCTGTTCATATCTTCATTGATTGTCATTATTCATATTGATTGTTCACCCTATATATATATAATTAATAGTATATATATATATATATATATTATATATATATACTATATATTATATATATATATATATATATATATGTATATATATACATATTTTTTATATATATAATAATATAAAATACTGACCCACATTAACCCCATTTGCATTTTTCATTTTCCTACTTTATATGGTTCCCTATTATAAACACCTTCTATAAAAGTAGTTAGCTCAATATCTATAACCTATATGATAATCCCTCACAACTTTTTTAATATGATAGTTTACAATTTTCCCCTTTTTAAAAATAATATGTGTTATAATATTATTAAGATAAAATTTTAATATAAATAGTAAAATATCTGTGATCTTTATTAATTTATGTATCCTTTTTAGATTTATAATATGGTTATGTCTGTCAAACAGATATGTGTGGCTCATCAAATATATATATATAATTCTATTTGTTTCAGATTTAACTATATGTAATTAATATATATATATATATATAGTACTCCAAGGTAACCTACACCTCAAATATAGAGTTATTAGATTATATTTCTAAATCTACTCCCAGTGTGGCCATCATTATTTCTTCTGAGTGGGTCCGTGTGGGTATCTTAGTAATAATTTAAACTTATAAAAATAAATATGATAATTTATAAATATATACCTACATATACTATAAATGTTAATTTAATTATAAGTAATGATATATATAAGTAAATTTAATTATATTATTTAACTACCTAAATATATATATTTGAGTAATAATAAATAAAAACAATAAATTTTAAACAATTAATATATAAATTAAATGAATTATATAAATATTATAATAATAATAATTATAAATAATATTAAATAATAGTTTATAACTTATATAATATAAATAAAAATATATAATATATATAATAAATAAATGAAATGATGATAAAATTTATAATAATAACAATATATAATGATAATGAAACATTATAACAACTTGTTATATATTTCCCCTTCTAAAAGTGGCATGTTCATAAACATAAAATATATTACATACTAATTGTTATTCTGACTTTCTAAGCTGATCAGATATATGAAAACATATTTAGCATATAAAATTTATTGAACATTTCAAAATAATAATATATTTGTGATAATAAATAGATAATATGATTATAATAATAATAAATATAATAATTATATTAATAATAATTAAATATATTAAATATAATAATTAATAATTATAATAATATAATAATATAAATATTAATATATGCATAATAATTAAATATATATTAAATAATAATTAATAATATATATATATATATAATAATATATATAATATAAAATAATTATAATAATTTAAAATTATATAAATTAAATAATAATATAATTAATTCAAAATACATAGTTGAACTCATAAGAGATGACAACAAAAGAGCTGTTTCAGAAAGTGAAACTAAGGCGGGTGATAGCGAAGTCTCAAAGAAACTGCGAGATTTTTTTTTCCTCTTCATACAATAATTAAATTAAATACCAACAAGACAACTTGCTAACTCTAAATAGGGCTAATATACAAACCGCATCAATTTTAATGAATAAGTTTATAATAGAGATAAGTTATACTAGTGTACTTCATATATCTGAGTGGGAGACTCTGTGAATTATATTCAACTCACAATGCTATTTGAGACAGTAGTCGATCAAAAGCCTAAAGAAGCAATAATAAAAATAACTTGGCAATTATCTAATTACTGATACTTTCCAGTTCAACCTATTGAATCATCCTCTATCCCTATATTCTAATATAGAGATTAAATACACTAATAATAATAATAATATTAATTAATAATAATATAAAATATTAATAATAATATAATAATAAAAAATAATAATAATTAATAATAATAATATATAATAATAATATACTTCTCTTACTACTAATAATAGTACTATAATACTTATTAATAATTAAAAGTTGAATAAAAAAATAGAATAAATAATAATAATATAATAATATATAATAATAATAATAAAATATATATACGAGTTATAAGGGTTTTCCTAGGTATTGCAACGGCAGTGTTCGAGGGAGTTGAACTCTCGTATTCCACCACCATATTCCACTCTACCATTTTTTTACGGATACGCCCTCGTAGCACAAAGGGGATGCTGGTCCTGAATTAGCTTGGTCTCATGCATGTCATATTATGAATAGAATTTTTCGTGTTTGAATGAGGTAACTTCTATAGGCTAGTTCGTTGCGTTGCTTCCTTCTTTCCTGCACATTGTTTCTGTGGAATTCTCTTCCATCTCCTGTGTTTCCCTGCTGAATTAATCTCCCTCACTTTAAAGCCTGCGTCTGTGCTTCATTTGCGTTTACTCTAGCTAGTGGATGAAATTTTAGAGTGCAACACCCTCCCTGAATAAGGGCTCTGCCCGTGAGTGGTGTGACAACTGTAAAAAAAAAAAAAAACTATATATATATATATTATATCTTATATACCCACTATCATATATATATATACCTTACAATTCTATCACCTAAACACCAACTATATAGAAGTATATAGTAGTGACAATAATTTTCCAGAATATATGATGATATGATAGTATATTATTATATAATAGTATATAGTATATAGGTGGGATAAGATAAGTATTGTATTGATTAATGATTATGTATATATAGATTATATATAGTATATATATAGGTATATATACTATATATATATAGGTAGGTAGTAGCGAAGTATAATATATAATATAATATATATATATTGATAGCAAACGGTGATTATGTGAGTCATCATCATTGTTTGCTGTATAAGAACATATTGTTGAATAGAAATAATAAAATTGCAATAGATTAGAGAGCGATAATAATATAGCAACAGACGAGGTGAATACAGATATTGAAGAAAAGGAAAAGCGACATCAAACAGATATTATAGAAGATAAGATGAAATAGACGTGTTCACAGAAAGTACTGTGAGATGTATTATTCATATTATTTATTATAACGACACGACTTGCGTAATTATAGTTCTGACGTGATTGGACAACACTGCAATAACGAGACAATACTAATATACTACTAACATTTTCTTTTATAGTCATCCAGTGTCTCACATACAGAAGTAACCATCACTATATTATCATCTGGTAAATATATAATTATTCTATATTATAGTCTTATAGCTTATTATTGTTAGATAGCAATTGATAGAATACTAGAGTGGGTTATTATTAATAAAAATTGCATAAATATTATTGTTAGATTTAATCAGTGCGCAACTCTTCTTCATAAAATGGGAGGTGATGAGGATGAATCAAAGAGGGGTGAAGAATGTAGAATGATTGGGAAATGTCAGTTTTTTTCCGGTAAAGAGAAAGATTATGAGAAATAGAGAAGAAAAGTGAGTGATTGGGCGACATAAAATGAAAACCTGAAACAAAAGGGATTGATTATAAGATTATATTTAGAGGGTGAAGCGGAGGAATCAACAAAGCCTATTAGTATGGGTGAGTTATCAAAAGAGGGAGGGGTGAAGTTGATTTTATCAGCATTAGATAATAGGTATAAATTGGATAAACGTGTAGAGAGGTTTAACAGTGTTCTGAGTGTGTTAAAAATTGATAGAAGAGAGGAAGAGAGTGTGAAAGAGTTTGTGATTAGATATGAAAAAGTTATGAGTGAAGCAACCTGTTTAGGGATGAGGGAGTGGAGAAAGGATGTAAAAGGTGCACATCTTTTGTATGCGGCAGGACTTAAAAAATGGGAAGAACAGATTATTATAGGTGGATGTGGGGAAAGTGTGTTAGAGTATGAGAATATCAGGAAGCAAATGTTAAGAATATTTGAGGACACAAAAACTGAAAGTGAAGATAGAAAGGATAGAAAGGAAAAGGAAGAAATGTGGTGGGAAAGAAATAGACAAGGTATGGATGAAAGTACAGGAACAGTGTATAAGAGAAGAGAAGCAAGTAGAAATGAGAAAGAACAAGTATGGTGGGAGAGAAATAAACAAGCTATGAATGAAAATACAGGAGGAGTGAATAAAAGTGAAACAATAGAAGGAATAGGAATAAAAGAAGAAAGAATAATTTGTTATAAATGTGGAGGGAAAGGACACATGGGTTGGCAATGTTTAAAGAAGGGTGGTATGAGATGTTTCAAATACATGAAGGATGGTCATATCGCGAAAGATTGTGAAGATCAAATGTTTTGTTTCCGATGTGGGATAAAGGTACATGCATCAACACAGTGTCATACAAGCGAAGAGAATATAAGGAAATGTGCGATGTGTCGTAAGTGGGGACACGTGGAAAGTGACTGTTGGTAGAATGAAAAAAAGGAAATAAAAGAAATGAACAAAAGGGAGAATGAAAATATATATTTGAACGAGAAAAAGGAGAAAAAAAGGGATGTAAATGAAGAAAGAATAAAGAAGCAATTTTAAATGCGAGACCTAATAGTACTGTGAGAGGAAGAGTAAAAAAAGAATGACATAAGGAAATATTGGGTTATGTAAGTGTGAAAGACCATACAGAGGAGAGTGAGAGCTATGAGAAAATTGATAGTCGAGAGATTGAAACGGAAAATATAAAAATGGGAGAGAGTTACATAGAATATAGTAGGGATAAATATAGAGAAGAAAGAACACCAACAAGGGTAAAATAGTGCGAAATGCATGAGTCAAGCAAGGTGAAATAGTGTATAAGATGTGGAATATGTGTGAAGAATAAAAAATGAAAAAATGGAAAGAAATTACCTTCGAAGAAAAGAAATAGAAGTAATAAATATATGTAGAGGGGGAAATAGTGGTTAAGATGTGGAAATATTGTGTGGAGAAAGACATGGGTTGAATTAATGTGTGGGAAAGAAAGTGAGTATAGGATAAGGTTATTCTGGGATATTCTGGGGTAAGTAAGAAAAAATCATATATGAATGAATAAAAGTTTCCTCGTAAGATCAGTTATGAAAGAAAATGTAAAAGAGAAATGAGGAAAGAAGAAAACAAATAAGAGAAATAAGTTGATTAATAGTGGAGAAATATTAGGGGGGATGAAAGAGAGAGGAGTAAGTGGTGTGAGATTGGTAGCAAACGGTGATGATGTGAGTCATCATCATTGTTTGCTGTACAAGATGTTTCTTTTTCAGTTTGCATAAATTATATAAGATTATTATTATATGAATGTTGAGAACATATTGTTGAATAGAAATAATAAAATAGCAATAGATTAGAGAGCGATAATAATATAGCAACAGACGAGGTGAATACAGATATTGAAGAAAAGGAAGAGCGACATCAAACAGACATTATAGAAAAGAAGATGAAATAGACGTGTTCACAGAAAGTAGTGTGAGACGTATTATTCATATTATTTATTATAACGACACGACTAGCGTAATTATAGTTCTGACGTAGGTGGACAACATTTTCTTTTATAGTCATCCAGTGTCTCACATACAGAAGTCACCATATTAACATCTGGTAAATATATAATTATTCTATATTATAGTCTTATAGCATATTATTGTTAGATAGAAATTGATAGAATACTAGAGTGGGTTATTATTAATACAAATTGCATAAATATTATTGTTAGATTTAATCAGTGCGCAACTCTTCTTCATAAAATGGGAGGTGATGAGGATGAATCAAAGAGGGGTGAAGAATGTAGAATGATTGGGAAATGTCAGTTTTTTTCCGGTAAAGAGAAAGATTAT
>JABUQX010054856.1:0-32500 GCA_015478945.1 Trachelipus rathkii
GGTGGGTGGTGATGATGATTCAAGGGAAGTCCTTTACTGCACTAAACGACAGAAATTGTGCTGAAAGGAAGAAAAAAAAAATCCTCGAAAGCGAGATCAGGGAAAAACTTCCCAGTGAAGTTAAATAAATTATAATTGGTTTATATATTACGTAGGAGCAAGTCAATTTAGAGAAATGAGCTAATCATTTGTATGGCATTTAGAAATTTTCGATAAATTGGTTAATTAATATAAATGTCTAAGTACAAAATGAAACGAATATTCTGATGAACATTTTTTAAGTGTGTAAGACTTCCCAATTACTAAGCAAACAAACCTGCATAAAATTACCTGAACAAGATGGATAATGATTTCGGCCGGTTACACCTTGCACACAATTAGCAATATAAGTCTTCTCTTACAGTACACAAACATACCACACCACTTCAAAAATTATAAACACTAAACTTTTGTATTAATTTTAAATTTATGTTATGTATTTTTATTATTTTAATTTAGTTTATTAGTTCTGCTGAACCGAAGGATTCTAAGTTTTGGCTCGTAAATATTCTTGCTTATATTTTCCTCAATATATCATTTCTTTAGATCTTTACAAGCAGTTATTTCTATTAATAGGCATTACAATTATTATTGATATATATATAATTATAGGGCCTGGTTTCGTAATAATCCCCCCCCCCTATTTACCTTTTTCGTTTTTTATATCTATATTCTTCGTATTATCATTAATATCGTAGTTATTTCTTTCTTTATTATTAATATATTTATTATTATTTATTATGAATCATATATTATATTAATTTATAATACATTCATCATTAAGGTAGATTATATTTTTATATTATATTATTATTTTTTTATTATTTTTTATATATATTTTATTCTTTAATTTATAATATAATTATTATTATAGCAATTATTATTATACTTTTACTAATTTTTTTTTTAGGTTGATTTTTTTATATCAAAATTTTATAAATTAAAAGTTTATAATTATCTTTTATTAAAAGAATATTGAGAATCTTGATCGAATTAAGTTCATTGATTTATTTATATCACATAGTATATTATAGAGTTAATCTGGACTCGTGGGCCTTTGCATATATTTTGTTAATTTATGTGATGTAATTTTTACAAGCAAGATTATCTCAAAAGATTATGTAAAATTAATCGACACTAATGATTATTTACCATATTATGTGTTATATTAATTATAATATACTAACTATAGTTACTAATAATATTATTAAACTATATATATATATTTATATATACTTATATTTCTATATATATTAATATTTATTATTATAGTTATCAATAATAATATATTTTAAATAAATAAAAAAGGGGAAAGGAAAACCAAATATTATAAAAAAAAACAATTAATCATTAGAAATTTATGTAATATATTACACCATAATTTTTCATAAAAAAGTATAACAGTAGAAAGGATCTACTTAATTAAGTGAAAAATATAATATAATAGATGATTTTGTAAAATTAAATTTATTAATTATATACACTAATAATTTAATGTATTAAAGGGTATTATTTCAGGAAATACATAATTGCTGAATTGGGCTCTAGGGCCTTTAGCATACTGTGTATTTCTCACATATATTATTGACTGGGAGGCCTGTTGAGTCATCTGTTTGTGACTAGAGTATTATTTTGAATTGATTTCGTGTTGCCCTGATATTTATTCAAGTACCTTCATTTTGATTATGTCGGAGTCTTATATTCTTTTCCAATAGAAGGAGTTAAGTTTGTGCATATCATACATGCCCATTATGCACTTGCTATTTGAGCGTCAAACACTACTATGTTTTTTGTATGTTACCAGTGTATTAGGACCAGTGTGGGATGTATTATATCCGAATGTCACAGCACTTCTCTTTCTGAATTTGGGAGAGTGATACGCTTTTTGTCGATATTTTCGTATCACGCATTGGCTGATAGAATGAATAACTGTAGGATTTTTTCTTCCTCGTCATGCATCATAGCTTGTGGCCTGAAAATATAATACTGAGGTAATTGTATTCTGACCACAAACTGCGGTAACTCTATTTGGTTCCAATATTGTTTTAGTGCAAAGAGAATTCAAAGTCAGTCTATTTCGTGCGAGTGTACTTCTTACCTCTAGTAGTAATATAGGCAACTCCCTGAATTTGTTACGACTAGATGAAAATGAAATTATTTATCATCACCTCAGTTATTACTTCTGTCTATCGCACGGATAATATCTTTCACGATAGGATATGAGGCCGAATAATTAATAAGGAGGAGAAGAGAACTGTTGATAGTAAGTAGTAGTTCCCCTAGATATTTTAGGTGGAAAAATAAGCCAATAGAATCTTATTCGGGGATGAGTATATTATTCCATGACAATCAATATGTTTACGAACTTGTGTAGTTTTGAAAGAGAAACCATGTTGACGTACAAAGTCGTACGTACAACTGAAAAAGAGCCTTTCAGACTCAGCGTTATGAGAACTCTGTAGCCTTAACAATTGGAGATCGTCAACCAACCAATCAGAGAAATGCTTACCTAATTTTAACCTAATAGATAAGTCCTAATCAGTATAACCTAATGGTAGTCAACCAATAAAATGAACACTGCATACTAAGGTTATTATATCATGTTTAAAAAAGGTTTTACAGGAATGCTATTCGTAATTAGGACTAACAGTATAGCTAACGGGCAAAGACATAACACTTTAATTCAGAACAGCTGCATTTAGGGTATACTTTCATTTTATACAAAGCTTTCAGGATATAGCTATTCGTTAAATTATAACCCTTATAAGTTACTTCTACATAATAAGTAACCGAATAGTTAATGAACACTTTTAGCATCTCAGGTTACATTATTATACCATTCTCTAACACGCTGCCTTAATATCTTAATTTTTTATTCGCTTACAGAATAAGTAGATTCTTTCGTGGTCATTTTTTCATTAGTCTAATAAGGCGAGGGATTGACGTTATTACGCTTGAAGACATTAAGCATTATTATTTCTTCTCTCATATATTTCCACATTGTTAAATTCCAGGAAAATTAGAGGGTACTCTCAACACTTTTAGGGAAATTAATGTTCTAATTTTTGCTTTATTATAGGCAATCTATGTGACAGTTTATTTCTCGCCAATTTACAGTCACTTAAGAACAAAATAAAGATCTACGATATTTTGAACTCTATAATATATACAAATAGGATCTCCATTTATTACAATCTGACCTCGGAACCCAAATAATTTGACTTCAAGTGTATATTATAAGCATATTCTTTATTTTTACTGATGGGTGGAAGACTGTTTCTAAATATCTATTAATAATTTAGCTTCTTCTTTTCAGGTTCTATTTACTGTCTTGAGGATTAATAGTTGGTATATATCTTAAAATACTCTCAAATTGTTAAGTTAACCCTCATGTGTAATAATCCATAATAAGTTAATGTACTTTCTATTTATATGTCGTAATTGTCATTTAATGTACAAACTATTAGAATAAGAATTGTGTCGCAAAGATCTACTGTTTCACTGAGTAGCTTAAGACATTTCACTAAGTCCAGACGATAGAGAGCTAATATGCAACGATTAAGTATAGATTATAAGTAAGGACTAGTTGGTGATTTGTGTAGGACGCTTAGGTATATTTGTTGTATCTTTGGGTATCTTTGTTTTGAGTTTTTGTTTGTTTAGACTGTTATTGAGGTATCTATTTGTGATATTTTTGATTTCTTACAATATGTTTCTTTGTTTTGTCGTGTTATTATTGTTGTTTGAGAATTGTTTTTGTTCTGTTAGTTCCAAATAAGTAAAATATGATTAATATAATTATTATTTATATTTTATCTTTTAAAAATCTTGTTAAAAAAATTCTTTGTTTAAATTCTAATTCTATATTTAATTCTTTTCATTTTAATATTTGTTTTTAAGAAAAATTTGCATATAAGAAATTAATTTTATATTCACTTTTTCTTTTGAATTTCCCCTTTTTTTTAATAATAAAAAAAAAGCTTTCTTTGGAAATAAATAAATAAAATATATTATAAATTGATAATATTTAATCTCTAATATTATCTAAATAATATTTTATATTTTTAAAAATTAAATATTTGAAATGTTTTAAAAATTTTATTTTATCATTTAAATTATAAATTATATATATAAGTTCTGAAAATTTGATAAATATTTCTTAATTTTAAGGTATAATAAAAGTAGGTGTGTTCATAGCTGGAGATATAGAGGGATGGGGTTATTAATGGGATAGGCGCATACTCAGGCTCACCTCATCGTGATTATGTTAATTTAAGTTATTCGTTTATTCCTATTTAAATAATATATCTCTTTTTTTTAACGTCTTTAAACCTTTTTTTGAATGATGTTAGGTTAGTTAAATTGTTACGTATAGTTAATACTGTTTAGTTTCTGAGAGGGCTTCTTTTAACTTGGATCATCATCCTTTTATATAAGGTTTAAGATCAAATTTATTCACTCAAATTATCGATCTAGTATAATAATGATGTACTAATTATTAATAATTAGATGATACCGTTTTCATGAGCTTTACTTAGTTTCCTCATGTAAGTTTTTATTAAACAGGTTAAAATATATTATTATATTATTGCTATAATAAATATATTATGTATATATTATATACCTATTACATATATTAAATGAGGTGTGAACATTTAATATATATTTACTATAGGTATTTATATATATTAATATACATAATTATTATTATACTACTATTTAGATTAGACCTGACGTACGTACATTCATCATATTGTTTTCTTGTTCATTTATTCAAATAGCATAATAATAATAAATAATAATTAATAATTTATATATTAATAATAATAAATCATTTGTTTTTATTGGACTGATTGTATGTTTATTATACTATAAGTACGGTATCTTTTTATTCTCCCTATTGTTGTTAAATTTTTAGCCGCTTCCCTCACAACCTTATTCAATATTATTTTATATTATTTATTATTAATTAATTATTATTATTATTATTTCGGATTTTTGACATGGTAATATGATCTATTTTATACTAGATAGCTATCGTGTATTAAGGTTTACTGCGTATCTAAATATTCATTTGTCATTAGTACTGTATCGAGATTATATTGAGATGGATATACAACACTGTTTTAGTAATTAATTTTATATTGACGTGTGTATAATATTTAAAAACGTATCCCCTAAATAAATATTAATAAAAACAAAATATGCAAATATATTTAATATTTTAAAGTTTATACCCCTTTATTTTAGGGTTTAATGTTTTAATGTACCTAGGTATTAGTTAGGTGAGGTCATGTAGTAAATTAGTAAATTTTTAATATATACCATTTATTAAGT
The DNA here is from genome assembly GCA_015478945.1 of Trachelipus rathkii. Classification (NCBI taxonomy): domain Eukaryota; kingdom Metazoa; phylum Arthropoda; class Malacostraca; order Isopoda; family Trachelipodidae; genus Trachelipus; species Trachelipus rathkii. Next base: position 5,377 of record JABUQX010054856.1, read on the forward strand.
ATAACATATATCACCTTTCAACCAGTATTATATGATAGTATTATAATTGATATTATATATATAATACCATCTATTATGATATAAAGTATTGCTATTAATTGACTTGGGCTACTTCCTAATGTCTCCTTTTTATATGCGAACTAAAAAATTAATATTAATAGTAGAGTTATAATTTAGTGTATTATATTTAAAGGACCGATAGAGATCAGGGGCGATTCACAGTGGGTTCTAAATCATCCTTCCGAAATATTTAAAGGTAAACAAAATTATTTGCGCTTTTTCTAAACTTTTAATATTTTTAATAAATGTATTTTGTGGTTATATACCTTATTTAAAATGAACAAGAAAAAGTTTAATAGTTAAATGAAAAACAAATTAAAATTAATATCTTTGAGATAGATGATGAGGATGTTATACTCTTGCGGTCCGCCTGATAAATGAATTCTTAGATTAAAATGTTGTGAAAGCATTAAAGGAGAATCTTTAGCTGAGGTAAATATCATACTACGAGCGCTGAATATTAAATAACTGGATTTTTCTAAGAATGGTATTTATACGATATGATTGGCTGCATAGGCAACAATGAATGAGGAACAGTTTTAGAGGTGTTTTAATCTGTCCAAAATATAACGGAGTTAATATCAGTTCACTTGATGTTCACATCCATTTAAAGTACAACAACATTAGTAAATTTGTGGCACAGTCAGAATGCAACTTAGGTTATTTATTATTAGGATTGCCACGGCGTGAGGCACTTTTATAATTAGAAAAAATTTCCAGCGATTTACCTAGTAACCACAAACAGGAAACAAAACTCAGACGAAATGGGCGCAAATAGATATTGGTGGAAAAATTTACGATGTATTAGTCTAACCGATTTAGAGAATTTTTTAAATCATTTGATTGATAACTTTTAGAGAAGCCTGAATGGATCAAGATATTAAACTTTCTCCAAAAATTGTTCTCAAGACATATATTTGTAAATAAAATCCTCCAATTCGCATTAATTTGCTAAAGTATTATTTATGACTTGAACTTTATTTTCTCCTACATTCACAAATTCAGTAATTATGGATAACAACAATTGCAAGTCATCCATAATTAATGACATCAGCTGCTTCTCATTGTAATAGATAGTTGTGGAATTTGTATTCCTCGAAGAATGTTCAATCACAACATCTGATGAAAACATTTTCAAACATTTGGGAAGTTGCAACTGAACTTCTCCCACTTGTCTCTTCCATCGAAAAATAACAAATGTCTCCTTGTATGGTAGGATTGAATAGTGAAAGATTGAAAAGGGATATTGGGGCAATTATCTGATCTTTCTATTCTGAGATTTATTCCAACCCCGGTTAAGAGCAACACTTCGTGAGACCCGAGAGTTTCCGTCAGCCACGGAGAGTTGAGGGCGGGTTTGAACCCCCCGCCCAAAGTTATTTAGAGTATCAAAATTTTTGGATGACTTAAGTCTCTAATATTTTATTAAATAAGTAATATAGAAAATAAGAGTAATCAAAGCAAACATTTAATATATTAGGTTACGTAATAAGTGATAGGATTGTATATTAATATCTAGCCGGGTCTGATATATATAATATTAGGCTATATCATAACATATATTATATACAGATAGTATATATATATAGATGTTTTATTATATACTATATATAGGTTATATAGCATATACATATCCTAGATACACATATATCAGGAAGTTCATAATTTTGATGGTTGGAAGCAATACACTATTTAAAATTAAAAATTAAGCGACTTAAGTCATCAAAAATTTTTTGATACTTAATAATAATTTTATATTATTTATTATATATACCTATATAGTATATATATATATATAGTAGTTCATATATCATTACATTATATATTATTCACACTATTAGTAATATTATTACTAATATATTTCATAATAACATAACTATAACAATAAATTTATATATTATTCATACTATATTTATATATATATTAATAATTAATAATTATATATATATTAATATAATATATATATTATAATTATAATATTAATATATTTATAATTAGCGGTTGAAAAATAACTAACCGGGGTTCGGAACCATAAAAAAACAAGCCCATAGATTTTGATATTTTTTTAGGGGGGGGGGTGCTTTTTTAAATTTTCATTTTTGACAAAAATATATTTGTGTATGTCATATTAATAATATTTGAGCTTTTTTATTTTAGTAATTAATAAATTTTCTGTCTTTTTTGAACAATATAAAATTAATTAAAATAGGTATAATTTTACAAAATTTACAAATATATATAATATTTGGTAACAGACTATTGTCCAAATTCCCACTGCTGAATAATTAGTCATTTATAATGGTGAACTTTGTAATAGGTAAATAATTAAATGCTTTTGTTAGCAAGGTTATTGATAGTTAAATGACATAATACGGAGTAATGAAGGGTATCTTTATAGTAAAAGTAATTAAGTTAATATATTTTAAATATTTATATTTATTATAAACTTCGAGCATTGTCGTCATTCATAATCTGAAGGTCTTTGAGGAAGCTCATTAGTTAACTCTACTAATTAAGTCGCAGTTAGTGTTTGTTAACCATAGAAACTAGGCAGAGCTTGGGTTTGATTTAAATCCTCAAGGAGCTGCCACCAAACTCCATCAAATTACTTGGGTTTTTGTGGAAGTAAAATTCAGGTATATATATTGGGGATTTATTGAAAAAAATACAGTATATGTATATGGTCAGTTTTTATTAGAAAATATCGAGTGATATCGGCACACTGCAGAAAATTCAGAGATTTTTAATAAATATATTTTATATTATATATAATATATAATATATATAATAATATATAATAATAATTAAATTATAATATATATATAATATTATAATATATAATTAATAATATATATATATAATATATTAATTATTATATATTTTATATAATATTATTTATATATATATATATATATATATATATATAAATTATATATATAATATAATATATATGTACAGCAAGGTATATGAGAGGATATTAGAAAAACGCTGAGAGAATAGTGAGAATAAACCTTAAATTCAGCACACTGGATTTAGACGCAAGGAAAAGTAGAAACAACTTAATATTATAGATTATCAGCTTGATATGATGATTAATTGAGATAAATACTGGAGAGGAGAATAGGACTCAATTTTTGTGTTTTTTTTATTGATTTGGAAGAAAGCTTATTTGAACCGGTGCATAGAAAAAAAGCTGTGGGAAACGATACGTGAACCATCAAATTTAAATATTATAATATGTAATAATTATATATAATATTTAATATATATTAATATATATATTATAATATATTTTATTAATATATTATATATACTATATTTATATATTAACTTATATTTATATTTTATATATATATTAAATTATTAATTATATATATTAATATTATAATATAATTAATTATATATTGTATATTATATATATTATATAGAGGAATAAGACGTTTATGGTTGAGTGGATAGAAGTTGTTAGGTTTAATGGTCTGTTGAAAGCAAGAAAAGGATAATCTCTTGAATGAAGGCAATACTACGAATGTTGAATATAATTGTTGACTTACCTTATAATGCAACGATTCTGACATGAATGTGTGTAATGCAGTAGATAAATGATATTGAAAAAAAGTTTTTAATTGTAGAGTGTTTCAGGCTGTACGATAAATATTCAGTTTGCTATATTGGATGTTCAGTTTGAGTTATTGAACATTCATTAATGGGAGTACAGACATTAGAAAATTTAATTCGACTCTCATTCAAGAGATTCACAAACCTTTTATAGTTTATAAAGTTGGAAAATATTCTATAAAATGGAAAATTATGAAAGGCTTTTGTTCCGGAGAGATAAACTGAATAAGAGACTTAAACGAAATGATGCGAAGGCCGTAAAGTTGGGTGGATATAAGTTTACGATGGCAAATTGTGGTGTTACGAGTTGTAGAGTGAGTAAATTTTTTTTATACAAAGCAATTGTATGATGATAGACAGCTTAAGAGAAGAGGTGAGATAGGTATAAACTTTAAGACGTTCTCTAAAAGCATTTGAATTATGTAATTTTCAACTGAACGATATCGTATTTAGAGGGGAACGGCCATAAATAATATTATAAGTTTACATTATTAGTATTTGATTTTGTTTCTCCTGCTCGAGTACACTTTTTCAAGAGTATATTAGTACTACTTCCATTCTATATCATCTAATTCAGTGAGTGACTATCTGCTCTCATGCATGTCATCAATTAATTTGCATTCAAAGAACGATGTGGATGCTTTAATATTTATCTGTAAATGATTTTCGCCCTAAATATCGAGTGGAAAACTGTGTTCTAATGCGATTGTGGAGTTGCACAGAAATCTTCTGTTCTTGTTCTGTTAATTGAATTGACCACAGTTTTTGACGATATAAGAGATACAGACAAATTTCAATTCTTAATTCCTTGATAGCGATAATTTTCAAAGACTAGATTAGAGATTAATTTTAGTGTAGAATCCACAGAATACCATTAATTATTAACCATAATTCATTATTATTATATTATATTTTATTAACCTAAATTCGATATATTCTTAATTAAAAGGTTTATAATTAATTAAATATCGAATATTTTAATATATCGTTTAATATAAATATCTATTGATCACTAATTACAAGATCCATATTGAGTATAGTATCAGATTTCATAGCATAATAATCTTACTTAAATCAAATATGTATCAATCACTGCAAAAGGCTCAATAAAACATAATATCTCAATTTAATTAACAGAATGGTGATATAGAATATAAGATTAATGAGCACTAATAAATGAGTAGTATTCATAACAATATGCTAATAATTATAAATAAAATCGGAGAAGTATTAAATCAATTTCATTATTTACACAATATTATAGAGAACAAGTTACATAAATTATATATTTCACATAATATAAAATATAATATAAATATTTTCTTTTTTTGTACATGATAATTGTCTGTTCAATGTAAGGTTGGTCTTAATATCTTGATTTTCGGCTCGGTTTATTTTGCGACTATGTATTTATACAATTATACCATGAAATGTTCAACTATACTCAATATATCATGACTGGAAAATGCCGCCACTCATATGAAAAAAATTATTTAATTTTATTAAGATATATTTATTTATTTATTTTATTAATTTATTTTATTCTGAATTTTTTAAATATTATATTAAGTTTTTTTATTATTTTATTTATTTTTTTTTATTTTTTGGAGTAAATAAATTTATTCTTTATATTTAATAATACACTATATTTATTAAATATTTATATTTCCTTTAATAATAATATTTATTCTATCAGTAAATTTTGAGTCATAACATATATATAAAAAAATTTCTGGAGACACAGAACTATTAGGAAATCTTTAATTTTATTATATTTTGATAAATTATTATATTTAATTTAACTTTCGAGCCCTTATTACTACTTAGCTTACATTAAGCCGATAGCTATTCGGGATTATACTTATAAGAGGCGGAGGAGGGGGATTACACTAATTTCTAATTCATAACAAAAAAAAATATACTATATCTAGTATAAAAAAAAAAGAAATAACGTATAACTAAACATAAATAAACATAAATAAATAAACATAAAATACCCAACAACAACAACATACAATAAAAAAACATATAACAACATCATACTATAAACTATAAACATAACTAACTAAACATATAACTAATCCTTCTATACAGATAATAATGTTAAGAATACCGGACGCCTGAATATAACTAGCGATAAGATGAATTCAGTATAAATTTGATATGTCAAATGGTTGCCGACTGTATAGGTTCTGAATATCAAGAAGACTGATAGACTATTATAACAGTTCTATATTAGCGATTTGATGTTTGATTTACAGAAGAAGCTCATTGTGTCTAGAGCCTTATGTAATGTTATCTCCCTGATAAAGAGCTGACAAAGGACTAGATTATGAATGTGAATCACACACTCCTTGATTGCATATTAGTTGTGAATTTAATTAAGACGGCTAAGATGTATTGGTTATAGTTTATAATAATGCACCGCACGTTTTATTATAACTTAAATACTAACATTTTAGTTGATTTAGAATTGAAATATTAAATATTTAATAAATGTTAGAATAAAGTTACCTATAAATAATTTTAATATAAACATATAAGTATAATGATAGATAACAAAGCATTAGTTATATATTGGATGTTAGATCTGGTAATCATTATGTTATTTACTAATAATTAATTACTTTGAATTGTATTCTCTTTATTTAAACTACAAGAATTAAACTATAAAATTATATATTATGCTGTAGAGTTTGGTGTAATTGTGTTGAATCGATCATTTGTAGGTTACGAGTGAACGGTTCGATCAAGTGATATACCTCCAGCGTTAGCATAATTGATTATCAGTCGATAACTAGAGAGTACTATGTCACAAAACATGACATTTCATGGAGTGATAATCTGTGTGATCGGTACTCACCTACCTGTGCTGACACATCTCGAATTAAGGTTAATTTCGAGAGATAGATATATGTAATTAACGTCGAGTTAGAGAGTTCTTTGTTATATTTGAGTTGCTCAGAATCTTTCGTACGTTACATGTGTTTGCTGTTATGTGTCTGTATTTTCAGAGTCTCTGTTGCACTTAAGACTCAAAATATAGGCATGGTATTCATTATATGTGTGATTTCTTGAAAGAACACAATTATTGGGTCATTACTCTTCGACTGCATATGTACAAGGTGTATATATCACCACTACTTCATACCACTTGATGTACCTATATCAAAAGTATGTTAAAGTGACTACAATGATTAATATTTTGGTAGAGTTGATCCCTGCCTGACACCATGTATCTTGTCAGAGTGCATTATCACATAGTACAAATAGAGATAATAATAATGTGAACTACAGATTTGCAGCGCGATATATATTCATTAGAGGATACCAAATCAACATACTGATAATAATCCTGTGGAAGAGAGACTAAAATAAACTACATGGATATTGTACAATATTCGATTCCAGCAGCATAAATTATCTTACCTACTTTAGCTAGGAATTCTTAACCATTATCTATGTATAAACTAAAGATTTGATTGCAGTTTAACTTATTTATGGTTCTCTTCACAAGTTAGAGATATATAATCTGCTCACTACCTTATCCTTGTAGATCAAGGTCACTGAAGATGGAACTAAAATTTTATTCAAACGTAACCTTATACGGCAGACCATATATGTTGGCTCCATATCCTCACAATTTATAATGCCTATTCTTTAATCCTTTTCACAGGAAATTATTACCTCATATCACGTATGACTCGCGGTTTCATTGTCATACTGTGCGATATCAAAAGGACCCCGCATTCGGTACCCCGCTTGGGGCTCGATCATAGGAAAGCCGTCCCTGCTAAGTCCTTTTTTCACAAACTTGGCAATTTTTTAAAAATTCTTAAGGCCCGCAATGTCTAATCCGCCGATTTGAAGAAATTACGGATAAGCAATATTCGTATATTGTGGTTTTAGCACCTCTCTATTTGCCCGTACATAACAAACAGAACGGTCTTTGCTCTTGAGTGAATATTATCATATGTTTTTACCAACTTAATTATATAACTGATTTCCCGCAAATACTGCGGCTCACGAGACATTCTAACTCTGACGTATATCCCTCCAGTCATATCCGTGTGTATTAGATACAATCCAATATTCTTTGTATATTATTCAGGTTTCTGACACAGCATATCTCTAACTCTATATTTTTCCGTTCTCATGATGTGTGCAACTAGGCTTACAAGATGCATTTTGTCGAGATTGACTTTCACCAACATAGCTATTACTATATGAGTGAGGAAGTCTTTGCGCGAGAGCGAACTATTTTTGTGTTCCTTTTATGATCTGATCTATTGCGATTCGTTTTTCAAATTCTATTCCGTGTGTTTTCACTATACATAACATTTTCTATAACAATGTTCTCCGTATCTCTTTATAGAGGTTACTGTGCTTTCTGCGTGCAGATCCCGTGCGAGATATTTCATTTATTATATATAATTAATACTATAGTTTAAAATTAATGACTTGATCCTTCATTGCTGTTTTCATTTTTCATTTCAATTTTCTTTTCATATAATGTTAGTTTATTCGATATTTATTTTCTCAAAGTTTTATGTTTATTTTTTTGTCTGTTACTTATTCCTTTCTTTGGGCTCATTTATCGCTTTTTCACTCATTATTCAGGATGCATAATATTTAATCTCAGAGACGTGTGCAATAAACATATCTTGTTTCTTGTGAGACTGGTATATTACCCTTAGGGCTCCTCTGGAACCTGAGCGCGATTGATCATGCGGATAGTACAAATATGTCTATTTCTTCACGACAGCACCGTTTTGACAGATCTCTACGTTTCTGTCTTATTCGATTCGACTCTTCACGGGTGCGTGTGTAGGCCTGTCTTAACGCTTCCAGTACTTGTATAGTATACACATTAGTAATATGTAATACTTTTCTGTTCTACACAAAATAATAATTGTCACACGGTGTGTCAATGGTTCTGTGTGCCTCGTTATGTCAGCTGTATGTTGTTGATCGTGCTGCCTGGAATCAGTTCGTAATTGTGTCTTGAGATTGTGTAAATACTGTGGTGGTTTGTCTTGAAACTTCTACTTTGGGTTGGTCTGAGCTTATGTGTCAATAGTTACGTTCATAATGTATATATAGTTGTTCCGATTTTAGTTCAGATGACTAAAGCAGATTTGAGCGAGATGTTCGCAACAACTTTGCTAAAGGCATTCAACAATCATCTATGCTCTTGGCTAGTCGGTATTTATAGCTTTCATTGGGCTCGTACGGGTAGTAGAGGTGCATGGTGTAATATGAACAATATCAAATCTCAATTCTTTTGTTAAGAGTATATTTATCAGTTCTATTCTTTTAGTTAGCACACTTTTCAATTTAGATCAGTACATCATAGTTTCATGGTAATTATTAGTTTAATTTTGAGACTTATCAGTATTATACAGTCACTTTTACGTAAGAAACACACATGCACTATTACTAATAATTAAAAGTTTTTAGAATAAGAAATAAATATTATCTCTTGTAAAGATTATACAGTAGCATAATGATAAATATTTGATTTCATATACAGTCTATCATATTATGAGATCTAATTCATAACTGAGGCGTTATTGCGTGTACAATATATTATATTCCGATAGTTCACATGAACTTTAATTGAAATCATTTTGAAGATCTTTGGGAGATTATGTTCGTAATTAAATTGGAACCTATTTTTAAATATGCAGAAAAATTCTATAAGAGAAATAATATAAGTCCAGTTACGTATACATACACAATGAAACATAGTAACACTACACATATATCACTATTATTACACTTATCTATATTAATTATAATATAATTTATTAGTGAGCTCTCTACTACACTGTATATTAGTGATAAATTAAATTATTAATGGGTCATTTATATTAGTCAATTAGTCTATTCACCTCATAACTGGTCTTTATATTAAATTTAATCAGAATTTCAATACTAACACATCTATCCTTCATTATACATTAGAAATTAATTAACTTTTCAATTATTTTATTATCTTATCATCTTGATCTTTTTCTTTATCTCACGTCTCTATAAATATTTTAATCTTACATTTATTCATTTAATCTTCTTTTCTAAACTCACACTTACTTACATATATATTATATTATAATTTATACTAATTATATATTTCTTTGATAAATTTAATTTTTCTCTGAATCGTCTTTAACAAATTCTTGTCTAGTTTTTTTCGTCAGATTAAGCGGCATTTTCCTGAATTAATCTTATTTTTTTCCATTTTTTCAAATACTTTCAATATACATTTCTGGTTCTTAGCTCTTTGGTGAGGGTTTTTAATTATCCTATTTTCATCCCCAAGTCACTTCATATTGATTTTTACCAATTCATATCCTAAGTCAACACAACTTACCTTAGGGTGATATTCTCACGGAAGTCGTAGGTTTACTTCCTTATTATATGTTAGTATACTGATCCTACCGACTCCACAAAATTCGCTATATGAGTGTCTCAATTCGAGATTATATGAATAAATAACAGAACCTTTATTCAGCCGAATCGTCCCAGAACGCACTGTCAGACAGAGTACTGGCTAACCCCTCTCTTTTATCGGTTTCTTATTCTTTTTATACCCAACAAATCTGCTACTTACGTAATAGATACAAACTACACTTATTAATTACTAGGTACTGGACATCACACTTCTTTTCTTATATTATTAAATTTTCTCGACTTTCACTAATCACCAACCATACTTTTGTATTTACCATTCTCTACAGTGATATAGGACTAGAAAACTTTATCATTTTATTATTCTTCTCCAACCAAACCAACTTTGCTCGCTCTGGTTACATGGTAATACCCAACTTCTTATTTACCTTGCAGGTAACTTAACAATACGTTTCCTACTAAATTTATTTTTTTATCTACTGTAAATTTTTATAATTGACGTATATCTATACTACATCTCTGAATTTAAATATGAGAAATAAAATGGACCACAATTATTATGTAGCATCAAATCCAAGTTATTTCTATATAATTTTACTCACTTCTGTAATCTTAAATGTATCCTAACTAATTACTTACAATGAACCACCATTTTAATCTCACTTTTTATTTTCTCAGATTGCTTTAACTATAACCTCCATTGTTTGGTAAACTTCTGTAGATTATCAAAAAAATGAAAATGGCTAACAAAAGAAAAGCATGAGGGTGTGGTTGAATTAGGTAGATGTTCCAAAGCAATAAGGGTGAACCTCTAGAGGGTTGATTTATCCATTATCGAGTGATGGTAACTACCTTAACACGGTTATATTAATTTATATCATAGTGGTTAACATACTTAATTCATGTTGTCATCTTATTAATGCAGCACTAAGCCGAGATTAATTATTTTGAGCTTCATTTTTTTTAATAATCCATGCTCCCATCCAAGAGTAAAGGGATACAGTTGATTAGGATAAAGTTGTTATGGGATGTTAATTTTCCAATTTTTCTTACTTTATAATTAAGGGTAAGTTTGTAAATGAATATCAAACCTATAGGTGTGTTTTAAAGGATAATTTAATTTCCTTTCCACATCATTCTAATTTCCTAATTCACATCTATCTAGGGTATAGAGCAATTCATATATTTTTATGTGATAATATTTATTGGCATTCAATCTATCATTTCACTTCACTCAATGTGATCATTCTTTATCCTTATTGGCTCAAATCCACCATAGAGGCTTTCTACTAAGATTTCTCACGGTATAATATACGATGCCATTATAAGATTGACAATTATAAATTGTTTTAAAAATATCAAATCACTTCTCAAAATAGACATAACCCAAAAATTCTAGATAATTTCCACTATATATATATATTTATTTATATATATTTTATTTTTTAATTTTCCAAATAACCTTTATTTCTTGAGTTTCATTCTTATTAGTCCTCTTACATGTTTAATATCACTCTCTTTTATTTATATTATCTTTATATATTAATATTTATTTTTAATTATATATTTTGAAGCTACTGTAATGTAAATGCACTTTCACAAAATTAATTTTCATCAAATAATTTTCCCGTAACTATGGACAACAAAGCTTTTGAGCACCAGCAATTATAGATCCTCGTCACTTACGATCCTTTAAGAATTTTATAATCAACTTAAATCATCTACTTAATATTTAACACAAAACTAATTACAATTATTAACTATCATCAAATCTAGAATTTGTACTTTTTATTATATAATTTCGGAATGGGACACTACCAACTATTTTGTTTTGCCGATTTAGTTACTTGACTAACAAAGAAGTAAAACTTATTAATCTTTATTTACTGAGTTATTGGTTAAGTTATAAAGGAAAGTTTGAATTCTTTAATCACACATCTTTTCAACTTAAATTCTTATCCACAACCCCCAATAATAAAAGGACAAATTATAAAAACTGGTTCATTTTTGTGTTACTTTTACCACTTTCAAACTATATTATAATTTATTTCAAAATTATAATTAAAATAATAATATTATAAATTATATATATTAGATATTATTTATATAAGTATTAAGTACTAAATTAATAATATTTTTCTGAAAGTAGGAAATTAAAATATAAATAATTAAGTTTATAATATAGTTAATGAATAATATTTTTTTTCCTACAATAATAAGTAGATTTAACTGTTTATTACTATATCTGGAATTGTTATACAATGTTTCTTATGTGGTTTATCGGTAAGCCTCCGTTCATAGGCTCCTACTACTGTCAATACCATCTATGAAAAAAACTAATTTTCTCCTGTATTTTTGATTGTATATAAGTATCCTTTTCTACTGTTAGTTCATAATCACTGTATGTAGAACCTAGTATTAAAATATTCACTGTGTTTGTACGTGTTGCAAAGTTGTATAAGCTTATACTTTTTGATTCAGTTCTAGAGTCTTTCATATCGCGTTCCGCCCAGATACTATTAAATCCTTTTCTCGCAACCAAAGCACTGCTTAAATTAAACTCCGAAGACAAATCCCAGTAATTATCTTCGAGTCATATCAATTTCAGCATGATCAGATATAATTCTTAGGTGCTTTACCACTCTTTTATACTAAATGTCACAAAATGTAATTAAATAGCGATTATGTTTCTATAAACTCTACATCTATGTGCGATTAATATATCCAAACTTATTCACATCTCATTGAATGATGTATAAAACTAACTTATTTAGCAGAGATGACGCATTGTAATATAAGAATTTCCTGTATAATAGGTGGGCAAACATTACTACCCTCAAATGCTCATATCACATCTACTAACATTATATAATACCTAAGATTTTTAGCATATCGTATTTGCAATATTAAAACGAATCTAGGTAAGACCAAAGTGGAATAAATAAGCTTTATTACACCTAATCAATATCCATGGTTACATTTTATTTAATAACTCCAATCTTATTTTTTATAAGTTACCCATATAAATTTTAATCTTTTGATGGTTATAATTAATAATTTTTCTTCACTAATATTAAATCCACCTCAATTAAGACTACAATACATTTAAATTACATTACGAAAGTATAAAGTCTATTATTCAAGAAGATAAGCTATCTTATAATAAACCTAAATTTCACATACTTATTTTTTATTATGTTTCAGGGTCTCAACAAGTAATATACACAATAGATAATACTCTATATGATAAGAACCACAGATCAAATGTATTATTAGCACATACCTCAAAGAGTCTTTTTTTCTACTTTATATATATAAGTGATCTCTTTCTAAAGGTATACATTACCAACATGCAAACAAATATATTAATCAAGATTTATTTTTTCAAACTTTCATTACTACAATTAAAATCAATCTGATGTACTTTACGATCTATACCCTGTGTTGATCCTCACCTCTAATGAAATAACATGTAAATTATAATAATTAATCATTAAACCAAAAATTATTAAACAATTTTTAAAATCTCATCGCTTATTTCTAAACATACAATCATCCTATAAACAAATCTTAACGAAAAGTTGAATTATGTATCCTACCATCCACTGAATAGACATGAGATTAAACATCGAATATGCGAGAAAGAATAAATTTAAACTCTATAATATCAAATTCAACCAACAGGAACTAGTATACAGACTCGAAAACTGTGGTCCCATACTAAAAACTATGATTCATTATATATCATATTTACTAACTAGGTCTCGAGTTATGTGAAATTTTGTCTTTAAACCCATATAACAAAGGCAAAATGATTTTTAACTCAATAAAGAGCCATTACATTCAAACAATACAGTATTACACTCTGACATATGCATTAACATTATTAATAACCCATGAACTGCTGTGGAAAATGAAATTGGACGAATATTTATAAAAAAATAACAGATATAAAAAAAATTTCACAGCATACTCACTTTCCTCCCTCTTAATATTTATTTTTCTCTAAACTTAAGTTAAAACATTGACTCCTTTTACTAAATTTATTAGAGGATTTTTCAAAAACTAATCATTATATCTTATATTATATATATAATACAAAATATAATAATATAATTAATAATAATATAATAATCTAATATATATATAATATAAATATAATGTAAATATTATAATAAGATATGATATAATATATTAAATATAATTAATATCTAAATAATCGAAGATAAAAGATAGTGGATTAAATTTGTTCTTCAAAACGATAAACTGGATTTATACATATATAATATATTAAATTGTCGACAATATTAATGGCTTCTAATTAGTTACATACTATATCAAAACTCTTTACAAAACACAACAACAACATAACAACACAATAATCAATATTACAAACAACTAAACATAAAATACACAATATACAGTAACATATACAAAGTAGAATATAATACTTTTTACGAATTTTGAATTATATATATTATTGAATCATCATATATTATTAACTATTCAGCAATTTTAACTCACTAAGTCATATGTAAGTTTTATATCGGCGTATTATGATACCAATTTTATTAAACAATTTCAATGAAAATTCGATGAAAACTTTTTACGTAAAAAATGAAGCAATAAAAGTATTAAGTAAGTATTATATTGTAGTTGATGAGTATATTTATAAATTAAGTATATTATTGAATGATTGAAAGAATTACATTATTAATAATATTATGACTATATTACTATATAATGATTTCGGTTAATTGAGAAACCTGATAAATATAGTAAAGGAAGTTAATAAGCCTGGTAAAATTTAATTTAATAGAATTTTAAGAAAGCATGACTTACCATTCACCTAACTCACTTTATGTCAGGTGTTTATACTAATTATTAAGGCACATGATAAGTACTATATCATAGATTTTCATGAGCAACTTTGATATAGTTATATATATATTATTATTATTATGGTGGATAGCCATAATGGTAATATAATAATGATAATAATTATTGAGTTAATATAGAGTTAATATAAATATGGTGATCCTCATTTAATGTATATAGTCTGGTTTTATATGATAAAACTATTAACGTAATATAAACTAAAGGTTTTGTTTATCTTTGATTTGGCAATCTTCTTGTTACACACACACTAATTTTGGTAAATTTGTATTAAGTTAATGATAATATATCAATCATTGTTACTACATCATGATGTGACATAATATTAATATGCAAATATTAATATAAAAAATTATCTTTAAATTTCCCTATAAAAGATTGATCTAAATTAATTATAAATTATGGAATCGATTTAACTAAGATGTTGGATATGTATGTAATGTAACTTCTAATACACTAGAGATCTATTAATTAGAGAGATTCGTGAAAGCTCTCTATATCAGTCTCATGTATATGTACGTCATTACCCTTACGAGTCTTATTAGTACTATAATAATGATAAATAATATTACGGCAAAGATTTTACATTGCGCAGAATCTAATTAAAAAAAGTTCTATTATGCTAAAACTACATAATATATTATAGATATATATTAAGAGCTTGAAACAAAAGTGAGTTAAGAGTGAAATGTTAGTATTAAATATGTGAAAATATATGTACATTAATTTCTGACTTTATTATATTGATAATTAATAACTGTATGACACTACCAGTACATTTAAGGTTGAAGGAACGCTTTGCATAGCTATTAATTATTCAATATTTGTTTATTTATTTAGTTTATTTTAATTTACGACTTTCTTCACAATAATATTATAGTCGTTTATTTTAAAATTGTGGTAATTCTATTTTAGTTCTGTTGACGTTTTAGATATAATTTTTTACGTTTACTTGCTTTATTTTATTGATATATCTTTTCAATTTTATCTGATGGAGAGCCCGGTAAGCTCTCTTGGCTGGTAACATCGTTCCTCTATAATTATCCATAACCCTTTCCTGAGTCCATTATTTAATTGTAGAGAAATGACTTTCATAAAGGTTAGCTTACGGGGATGGGGCTTTGGGAGGAATTGGGGCAAAATATTGTAACTGAGTATTTGCAGTATCCATTGCAGTAGCTTGCATTATTATTATTATTATTAATTATGTTATGCCTATAATGTTCCATTGTTTATTCCATATAGGTTTAAAGTATCGTACTTATTATCCTCTTAATCTCAGTTTTATTATGGTATTCGTTATCTCTCTGTTTTTAAGGGCTTAAATTTTGTATTATGATTCAATTTCTCTAGCGAGACTTTAGGGATTTATAATCATGAAAGTAATATCATTTAAGGTTGCAAGTGTTTTATATTATCTTATTATTTATGGTGGTTTAGACTTTCATACTGTACCTTTTATTAAGGATTTTACTGAGTTTTGTATACCTTATTATTAAGGTGATTTAAGACTTAGTTATAGTCATTCTCTCTGAATTGGATTGTTGACGATAATATTCTCTTCAACTTTGTTGTGTGTACAAGAAGTCTTCTTCATAAATATCGCTTGAGTCTGAGTTCTTAGATCTATTGTCGCTAGTAACTTTGTTACTGTCACATGGTTTCCTCTGTAACACCAAAAGTTTCGTAAACGTAATATTTGTGTCATGGAAAAATACTCACCAAAAGATATATTGTGAAGCTTTTTAATTTATTTTCGCCAGTGTAAATTCTAGTGGGGAATTGAAACTTCGCTACTATTATTATTATTACATTATTAATGTTTCTACTCTATTACAAATATTCGGCCTCTAATTTTAATTAGTTCCTTAACTCTCTAATTGTGAAGATGATTTTTCTCTCCAAGTCGTTATTATGTACAAAGTAAAAATATAATACATAATATTAGGTATTATGTAAAAATAATAATATTCATCTAGTGGTAAAAAAATTGATAGTGGAAAGTTTGTGAGATATATGACCCTCTGCATTATTATTAGTGTGGAGTTTGAATATAGATTAAATCTCCAGTGTGAATCTCAAGGTTAAATATGTAACTGACTCTTTGTATATTCAATCTTTATGCATCTAAACATATATATGTAGCCATTTATTACGCAAGTTTTGGATGGCTGTAACTTATAACCCAGAATTGGGTATATCTAAGATTCGAATCAATCTTTTTAATATGGGATTCTAATAATAAATCAGTGTAAGGAATAGAGAATATATAAATATAATCATTCATATTATTTATCAGAGATTGGCGCTGAAGAATATTATCTATATAAACGGTGTAAATTAGTAAGTTACTTATCTCCCAATTTATAATGTATTACTTATTCATACAGTCTCACAAATATGTTAATTACTCACTTATGTGTCATAAGTATTAATATTATTGTTGTTACGCTCTCTCCATATTATAAGTTCAGATTAAACCTTAGATTATTCAAGATTATTAGATTATTTATAACTTAACTTTATGGAATATGAAATGAAGTAAACTCTCTGCAATCATGTTATGATGTACATTTGAGTTAAAATATAGCTAATAGAGATTATTTTAATAATCCTTATTGTCACAACATATAGAGTAAATTCAAACAGCCTCATGTCAGTATATATTATAATTACATTACAACAGTTATATATGTAAGATCCTATTGGCCAAGATTCATAGTCTATATTACTTATTCTATAGAGTTGTATTTTTAAAATTAACTCTAAAGTCCTCCTTATTTCATCAAATTAATTCTTATCGATCTTGAATCCGTGTATAAATTATTATTTCGATGTCTGAAGTCACAGGGAGTCAACTTCTTTTTTTATTATATATTTGTAATTCGAAATAAGACACATATGTGTCGTACTTATTATTAATACTTGAGAAAATCTCCTTATCTTCTCTAATTGTACTTAAGTTTTTTCAATTGTAAGTAATTTTACAGTAATCTTATTTACTATGGATATTTTAAATTGATTGTATGGAATATTATTTTTATTTTTTTTTGCCTGTAAATATATTTCGGTTTTCTTCATTATTTTTGTTATATTATTTTAAAATTAGAAGTATAATTATTTGGAAAAAAAATGTTTTTATCGTACTTATGAATTTGTAAAAGATATTTACGAATATATTCATGTATTATATATATTAATTTACTAATTGTTATATGACTTTGGATTATAGTAATGCTTATAATGATTATCTACACAGAGTATATCTAATAGGTAAAATTATTCATAGCTAAATAATTTTTAATCATAATTAATAATATATATTATATTATATATATATATACTATATTAATATATATATTATTTATATTAATATATACTATAATATATATCATATATATAATTATATTTATATTATATATAATATATATATTACATATATATATATATATATTAATATTATATATATATATAATATATATAAATCACATAATATAATTATTAATAATATTAATTTAATTTATTAATATATATATATATATATATATTATATATATTATATAATATGATATATATATATAATATATATTTATAATATAACTATATTATAATATAGATATATATATATATATATATTATATTATATAATATATATATAATAATATATATATATATATATATATATATATATATAATTAATAATAGTTCTGCTTATCGAGTCAATGAGTAAGTTATTGATTGAGATGCACATAAACGCGGTAAATTAATCAAGATTAGAGGGACGCTCGAAGCACGCTCATGGCACGTTCCTGCTCTAAGAGGGGACACACCCTTGTTAAGTAAGAATGTCACAACCAAAAAAGGGGTGAATCTATTTTATTAATTTTGGATTAAATGCAGAGTTTACTAATTTGTAACGTTGCCTTGCTTATGTGGTAAGGAATATATTTCGTTTCGCAAAGGTTCGGTTATCGATTCCTTGTGAGAAAATCTTTTAAAAAGTTTTTCGATTTATTTGGCTTGTGGATTATATAATAAAGAGTTTGTCAAAGATAAAATCTGCTTTCAAATAAGAGATTTTATGTTATATTTAAGCAGAAATGTTTCCAAATCCCTTGGGTATTATATTTGAAACGTATAAAAATAATTATTACAATATGTATTAAAATAAATGATATATTATAATTTTATCAATATAAATATAATTACTAACAAAGCAACTTTTGAAACCCTGGCAACTAATTCCTCTAATCCCTAAATCTTAGACTCCCTAAAAATATCATATAGATTTATTATTTATTATTACAGATTTAGATAATTATCTACTTTTAAATTAGTACTATGTTTTTTTAATTGGTTCATCCTCACTTAGAGATCTATTGTGAGTGATGGAGGCTAGCGAGGGGAGTTACGACTAAAATTATTATTACCTAAAATGTTAATTAGAATAAGAAGCTCTAAAGTTTTGGTGAGGTTTTCAAAGGTTTGCTTTCATATAAATGGTCTCATCATGATCTCATTAAATAATTGCAATTGAAAAATGTGTACTTTACCCCAAGGGGAGGATATGTGACTTTTTACTGCTCATGCATTATAAACTATAATAACCGTTCGAATAAAAAGTTTCATATAACACGAAAACAACATCGACCCTCCTACTTAGATACAGTGTGTTGGCCTTGAATTTTGATGAGAATTAGATTGAAAATCAATAAAAGTTTTACATGATATAGGTTCACATGCATATTCGCTTTTGTGAATTGATGAATATAGAAGTGAATGGTATGATTGCGTTGAGATTACGAGTGGCTTGTAAGACGAGTATAAGAGTGTGAAACATGCTTGGTTGCTTTGAACGCCTGCTGAGAGGATAATTTTACTAGTTGATGAGTTTAGTTACGAAAAGGCATGAAAGATGCTGTCAGAGCGAGGTTTCAGGGGGTTTTCCTTTACGTAAACAGTTTGGCGTAAGAAATAGGTTACACAGAGTGGTTGAGATAATAAGGGTTTCTCATCTTAATCTAAAACGTACTCCGCCGTTGTATGATGATGCAATGCGAATGGCTACAAAGCAATAAAGAAGAATGTCATAGATATTTTAGCGTAGATGAATATCCATTTAAATTTAATTTATAATCTGCAAGACATTGGATTTATTTCTTAAACAGATCGTGCCGAGCACGAACAAGTTATTGTAATGGCTCATTATGATGGGAAAGGAAAAAATACCGACAATTTCCTAGTTGCCCAATGGCAACGCTAAAGGACAATGCTGTGTGGTTAAAGTAGGCTGTACTATGTTAGAGTAGCAAAGAATTATTGATATTGTTCGAAATTCTGCTTCAAGATGATCAAAGAAGAAAGTTTACTACTTTCCATTACCGTCAGAGAATTCCCGAGAGACGGATTAAAAATTATACTATCTTGAGATTTAGATGGTGTAAAAATGTTAAAGGAGGTTTCTATAAGCAGAAATACAGAAAATAAGGTTTGATCCTAGGTATGATATAAATAGAAAAAATATTAGGATCTAAGGAAAGGGTAAAAATAACAGTAAATTGTTAAAATGGTTAGGTTACCCAGTGAAGTTTATTGTTATATAAATGCCAGTGAAATTAAGAAACATTAATTCAGTTATACTTGTGAACATGGAGAGTGAAGGTCATTTTCTATTTACGCTGCCTTCATTGGCTTCATGGACCTATAATCCGGAAAATAAATATCAGATATACAACTAGTTATTGAACCCCTATAACTTTCGATCGAGAAATATATGAAGCTGGTTGTGAAATAATTCTCGATGCCGATATAGAGAATATATTAGAGTCCCTCTCGGCATTTATATAATATTTAAAAGCGTTGAATATGTTAAAATGTTATTAAAAATTAACAGCTAAATATATTAATGTACTAGTGAATAAAAATATTTTACATGCCAAGGGTATTCTACCTACATATTTACAAATCTGGATTCTGAAGTGTTTCATTTGGCTTTTAAATACATAAAAATTTTGAACTTGTCTGTTATGTAAAGATTTAGTGGTTCTTGTTAAGCCGTTTACGAAGATAACGTGTTAATCTTAAAATCTCAACTCAATGTGAACCTGAAAGATTGAAGTTTATTTATTTTCCATTCTTCAGCCTGGTTTTGTAAATGTAATTAACTACGTGACGACACATATTACCATTTATCAAACAATCTTCTAAAAGGATCTAATAGTTATATACTAACAATGGAAGAGTATGTCTATAAAAATGACACAGAGAATCATTACATTTTGTGATGCAATGCCTTCTAAGTAATGTTTCAAGACCCTGGTATGGCATATGTTTATACAGATATTATAGACCATCATAATGTAGGGATCTAAGAATGCTCCATTAGTTAGAGTAGTACATTTTTCCTTAGTCGTAAGTTTATAAAGCTTTCTAATGTTTCACTTACTTATGTTGAGTAAGACCATCTGAGTTAGTTCGCATTTAGTTAGAGACGTGTAAAGGTATATCCTATATCATTCACAGTTTGCACAGCAGTGTGTAAAGTACACATAAGAAAGAAGTTCCGTTTAGAATAATATATAATGGAAGAGAAAAGAGTCTTCAGGGGTTCAAGAATGCAGAGGGGTATGGTTTATTTGGATGATTTTTTGCTTCGTTATTTGTTTAAATCTCCATTTTTTTTAAATCAGGAGGTAAATTACATTGCTAAAAAGCCGCCAGAAGGGATACACAAGATCTCGGATATTATGGGCGGGTAGTCACTTTGTAGTGCTGTAACGCCGCATAGCTGAGTGTTTCAGATGAAATGTAGACGATGTCAAGCGAAAAATACGACGCAAGAGTGGACGGGGGGTGGTGGTTAGAAAGGTGAAAGATGTCGTGTAAAAGACTCAATACAAAAAAAAGAAAAGGAAAGTAAAAAGAAAAAAAACCCGTAGCAAGAAACGTATGAATAAAAAGAAACGTGGAAAAGTATGCAAAACGTAAATAAAGGATATTTTTTCTGAGATTATAATATGTGACAAACTTGTTCTTAATATATAGGTATGCATCTAAAGAATATTTTCATTAAAGGTTTAGCCTTAGAGTTGATAGATGCATCTCTCGCAAACTCTAATCGACTGCTGCAAGAGTGAATTTAGACCTTCACTTTAAATTTGGGCCAGAATCAATTGGCAAGGAATGCCTTATCAGCATTAACACTTTCCTTTTTACAAATTAGATCTTCCGTAGATTCACATCCTGGCACTTCAGATCATAATCTTTGACCTCCGAATGTTTTTTTTATATTCTAAGGTTAATTGGTAAACTGTAGATGGCAGGATATCTCACAAGAAATCGAATGTAGTATACCCTGTTTTCCAACTTTTATTCTCATGGCTTTAAAACATTGAAGTGTGTTTTAAATAGAAGACTTCTCTAGAGCACTCAGCATCGTTCCCATCGAAGCTTATACGAGTGGGTCTAAATTATTCGGATAATGGGTCTAATCCCTTATTGTACAATCTTGCACGGCTACTAATTTTTAAAGATGAATCCAAAATAGTAGATGGATTTAGTAAAAATTTAGCAAGATTTTATGAATATTCATTTTGTGATTTTTCCTGCGAAGGTCTTTTTTAACCATCTGTGACACCGCATCGGTTAACTAGATCTTCTCCATAATTTGTGCTTAATGTTCAATCCAAAGCTGCTGCAACGTACTGCTTCACCTAATCCTATTTTTCAAATATTGGATACTTTTCTTTATGAACGTAAAGTGAAATTATCTCTCCCAGTAAACATATGGAGATTGAGAAAGCTCTTTTGAACAGTACGGCAAATATCCTATAAGACGTTAGAAACTAAAATTTTTTAACTTACTCTAGGGTTTGGTCTAGTATAGATCTTGCCCAGTTGTTTTATGGTAATCTCCCAAAAAGGTCATTGTGGAATTGTAGACCATTCCTCATTCATACTATAAGGGCAGTACTTTACTAAAAATCCATTCAAGATTAATTACCTTAATGGTCTTAGAGAGATCAATCTTCAAGTTAACGGTCAAGGCATGGAGAGCCTATAAAGTAGAATATCCCCTCGACGGTTCTCCACTGGTGTGCCCGACCTTTCTCGAGCTGTTCCTCTCAACACGGGTGCGTGATTCTGAAGTTGGAACAGTGTATATCCGAATCAATACGCTTCACATTACCATCACTGTAATGTCTTAACGAATCCTTAGTCAGGGTATATTGATGGGTACAGCAGCCTGACCACTTTAAATATAGTTCGACAAGGAACATCCTTTCAACGTTGATTTCACAGCATCTCTGAACACTACTATTTTATGTCATAGTCTATATGGAACGTTCAAGAGTTTCAGTAGAAAATTGCCGAGTACGCCAATATTCTTGTTTACTTAAAGAATATGGATGAAAACGCAATAAAAATTTTCTTTACCTCAAAGAAAAGCTTCAGAGGAGTTTACGCTATTAATGAACTTCCAGGTTATATATTGGTAAATGGAACAGGATAATTGGTCAAACATCAGAGAGAAGCGTCTAGAATATGGTCCTGGATTAATTAAATATGAAACTGGTCGTTGTTTTCATTTTATTGACTCCTTAGCTAATTAAGAATTTAATAAAAAATGATATTTTATCCTTCTTTTAAAATATAACAAGGCTTATAAGTAAAAATGTTAGGTATATGCTATTGCACATCCTTTAATTCAGACGATGCGTTTTATACTCAATATATTTTTTAAAAATTTTTTGATATGTGGATAAACGATAAGCATAATTATTTTCACGCTTTCCATATATAATAAATTTATTTTAAATATGCTAATTTTAAATAGATGTTAAATTATCATTTTTTTGTACATATATATTTAATATAATATATAATATACTATTATATATATATATTATATATATATTATAATAGTATATATATTTAATACAATATTATATATATATATTATAGCTTTATATATATTATAGTATATATTACTGATATAGTATACCACTATGAGCACAATTATTTATAAGCATGTTTTGTAGCTGTTTTGTAAAATAGATGTATTAGTATAGCTTACAAATATAATAATGATAAATGTTTTTTATTTAATGTAACTTTTTTATTTTTTTTTCATTTTTTTTGTCTCAATTTTTTTTTATCTTTTTTATTAAAGTACATTTTGAGTACGATGTCAAGATTCACATAACATAGAATATCAGTTCTTTATATATGAATAATTTTCACACCAATTTATACGCTAATACATCATCACTGAAACTAAGAATATAATGAACAATAGCAAACGTAGCAATATCTCACGTTGAATAATCTGCTAAGTTCGCAAAATTCCTACTTATAAGGGTAAAGTAGCTTAACATGGCTATCAAAATCTCAATGGTGTCCCACTTTTCCAACATAGTAAGCAAAGTTAGAACGTATTATAAACAAAATTCCCTTAACAGTGTCCAATCTATAAAGATACCAAATCTTGAACTATGGAATGTGACGCAATCTGTAAAGTGTCAAATCATATGATATAGAGCATGCATTTTGAACGTGTGAATGAAACGTAGAAATTAGTCTAAAATTCTAGGGGCAAACCTAGCATTACTCAGTAATAATTTATAGTAGCGTCAATTCATAGTTTCAGAATGTTCGGTATTCTACTTTATTCTGCTTTTCATTAATGAATCTTTCTAACATCTAACTCTATCCATCGTATACGGATGATTCGACCTTCATTATTCACTAATTTCATTCTGCTCCTCTTTTAAATTCTAGAATTGCTCTCGTCTTAACCTTTCGATTCTATTCTCGTGAATCGGACAGAATCCGGTTGGGTCGCTCAACCTTGTGAAGTAAAATCTTTTAAAAAACCCACTTCTACAAATCCCTCTCTTTTAAACCTTCTGACTTTCCTATCTCTTTCGAGGTTCTCTCGTGGAAAAATGACAAATATAAACATTCTTGGCCTTAACATACAAAAAATGTCATTGGGAACTCAATCACAACGGTTGCAAGGGCAGCCTCAAAGAAACTACTGAGTTTTGTTTAGACTGCAGACTTTTTTTCCTCTTGCTCAGTTGCCTCTCAGTATACAAGGTTCATTCGTCTTGTAATGGAGTAACTGCTCTATAATATAGAGAGGATATATGGTTTCACCCGGCTTTTTGGATAGGGTCGAGTCTAAAGGTAAGAGACTAATAAACTGTCTGTGTATCTTCTAGTTCACTTGACCTCTATCTTGCGGCGCGATGTGGGTGCTTTGTCTCTTTTCTGATAGGTCCCCCCCCTACTAACACCTCTCATCAGGCGGCATATTAGAGGTGACTTTTTCACTCGTGATCCACACTTCAACGCCCTAGAATAGGTCTGTGTCGGAGCACAGTGATTTTTTGATAGATATATAGATATATACAGACTTAGATTCTATGTGGTTGCTTCCTTCTTTCCTGCCCCCTCTATTCTGTGGAATTCTCTTCCATATTCTGTGTGTCCTGATGAATTTAAACTCCATCACTTAAGCCTGCAGTTGTGGCTCATCTGCTTAATTTGCGTTATGTGATTGAAGCGTTAACACCCCTCCTTGAAGGGGCTTCTGTCCGTAGCGGTGGTTGACAAACTGTGAAAATAATGATATATATAACCATACCCCTATTAGACCTATATTATATTATATATATACATATATAATAATTAATATATTTACTATTATTATATATATAATATATATATACTATTAATATTATATATTATATATATTTATAGTATTACTATATATATATACATATTATATTATAATATATATATATATGACTAATATATTATATTATACTAATTAATATATGATAGTATATGGTATACACCTACGTATTTACTATATCTATTTATTAAATATATATTATATATATATACTAAATATACCTATATAGTCTATCTAGTATATATGATATATATATATAATATGGCATATATAAATATTATAATTATTTAACATATATATATACTGATACTATTATTATATATTATTATATATTTTTATATCTATATGTATATATATTATTATTAGGTATATATATACTAAATAATTATTGATATATATATATTAATATAGTGGTAGTTATATATATATAGTTATAGTACCTATATATATATAATATATATATATATATATTAATATATATATTTATATATATAAATTATATATTATATTATATATTATTATATTATTAATTATATATATTATATTATGATATATATAATATATATTATATATATTATATATATATATATATATATATATATATATATATATACTATATTATATATATATTTTATTATCTAATTTTATTTCATCTCTCTCGTAGGACTTTCGCCTGTCAGTTGGGTGGCCAGCATCTTCTTTCCTTTTTGGCTCGAAAACTCTTGAATCTGGAGCACCAAGAAAGCTTTTCTCAGTCCAAATGGTTTTCGATGCTGGGACTTGGTTATGATCTCGGGTGATGGTTTTTACCCTTTCAATGGAATAGCATCTTCTTCATTGCCTCCAAAATCGTCTTCCAGAGCTCTCCAGAATATCTGTTTCTATGCGCAAAAAGTTTCGATGCTGGGCAGGAGTTTTTTCAAGAATAAACAAAGTAAATTGCCGGGTTGCTAGCCTGGTCGCTGAACTGTGCAAGAAATTCTTCTTATGTCCTGACTGCGTAAAATATCCATCCTTCTAATTGATCCAAACCTGTATATTGCTTCAGTCTTTATTATACAACTTAAGAAAGCTTTGCTTTATATGTACTTTCCATTTTTGTTTTAAATTTCTAAGAAGGACAAATCAAAAACTACTGCATTTTTGTAACTTAATTTTGTCAAAAGACTAGATAAAATTTGTTACTCCTCCTGTAGCTATAAAGATTTAATTTTGCATTAATTTTAAAATTTTGCATTTGTAATTTCTTGTTTAATTATTTTTTTTTTTACATTACAGAGTTTAAAAGTTTTAAAAATATGTCCTTTCTCTCTTTCACAAATCAAAAACTACTGTATGTTGTTGGCAGGCTTCATTTCTTTCTTCCAATTTCTCTTTCCTTCGCTTTCTTTTTAATTGCGGTGTTTTTTAAAAGCAGTCAGATCATATTAATATATA
>JABUQX010054856.1:40000-42500 GCA_015478945.1 Trachelipus rathkii
CAGGCATAGATAAAGTTACTGGTGAAAAGATCAAGAACGATGGCGATTTATTGGATTTGGAAGTTGTGTAACAAAGTGTAATTGAGGGTATAGTTCCGAGAGATTGGAAAAGAGCAGTAATAGTACCCTTATATAAAGGTAGGGGGAGATTAAGGGAACTCTAGGAATTATAGGGGAATTAGTTTAATTAGTATTGTAGGGAAGATATATATTTTGGTACCTTTGTTGAAAGATTGCGTCGAGTGACTGAAGGACTTATAGGTGAAGAAGAAGTTTAAGGAGCTTGGGAGTGGTAGAGGATGTGTGAATTAAATCTTAACATTGAAACAAATGATTGAAAAAATGAGGGAGAAGAAGAATAAATTGTATTTAGATTTAATGGACTTGCAACAGGCGTATGATAAGATTAATAGGGAAGCTCAATGGCAGGTGTCAGTGATATATGTTGTTGGTGGCTAGCTTCTGAATGGAATCAAAAGTATGTATGACTATAGTGAATCATGTGTAAGAATAAGTGGAGTCGAAAATGATTGGTTTAATATTAATATCGGAGTGAGGCAGGGGTGTGTTTTGTTCCTTGGTTATTCAATTTGTATATGAATGGGGTTATGAAAGAATTAGAGGAAAGAGGAAAGGGGGCAGGGGATGGTGTTAGAATGATGGAGAGCAGAAGAGAGTGGAGGGTGCCATACCTTTTATATGCGGATGATTTGGTTTTTGTGTGGTGAATCTGAAAAGAGTTTGTTTGAAAGGATTGGTTGAGATATTTGACATCGTGTTTAATGGGAGGGGTTTGAAAATAAACGTAAATATGAGTAGGGTTATGGTTGTGAGTGAGGAGAGTCTGATGTGTGAAGTCATATTAAATGGTTAGCAACTGTCTACGATTTAGGCTAGTTCCCATATATAAATATATATACATACATATATATATATATATATATACATATATATATATATATATATATATATATATATATATATATATATATATATATATATATATATATATATATATATATATATATATATATATATATATAAATATGTATTTTTGTATATGTATATATGTGGATATATATATATATATATATATATATATCGGAAGATACTCAGATCTCTTTCTCTCTTTCTTTATATATATATATATATATATATATATATATATATATATATTAGTGTTGGCCGAGCACCGGATTTTTGCGCACCGCACCGCTCCGCACCGGGAGGTCGTGCACCAGCACCGCACCGCACCACCCATCATCCTACCGCACCGCACCACACCGCACCGGCTCTTTTGCAGTGCGCACCGCACCGCACCGCCACACCGCACCACACCGCACGCATATGCAACATATATATATATATATATATATATATATATAATATATATATATATATCATATATATATATATATATATATATATATATATATATACAATTATAACATATATATATATATATATATATATATATATATATAATATATATATATATATATATATATATATATATAATATATATATATATATATATATATATATATATATATATATATATATAACTATATATATATATATATATATACAGTGATATAATATATACATATATATATATATATATATATATATATATATATATATATATATATATATATATATATATATATATATATATATATATATATATATATATATATATATATATATAATATATATATATATAACTATATATATATACATATAACAACAATAACCTTATAACATATATATATATATATATAACATATATATATATATATATATGCTATATATATATATATATTTACGCCATAACCTTATATATATATATGCTATACTCTTTCTTAACTCATATATATAACAACATAATATATATATATATATATATATATATACTATATATATATATATATATATATATATATATATATATATGAGGAGGAAGTAGCTCTCCAAGCGATGATTTACCTGCATTGGGCATATGGAGTTTAGTTTTGGCTGTAAAATTCAACTATGTGATCTTCCTTGTTGCTCATTTGCATATTCTTCTTACATTGGAGTAGGCTCTCCCTTATCACACACCATGAAATACAATTACAGACAACACTTACCTGTTAAAAATAAAAAATAAAAAATGTTATAAACTAGCAGTCACGTGATTAGTCTCAGAGAAGCCTATTGGGGTGGCTTCCAAAAATAACCCTTTATTCACCCTACCCTCATCACCATTAAAGGCCATTGACGACCTCCGGTGATGGAGTTGGTGCCGTCACGGAATTGCCGGCCTAACTTTATATACGGTCTCCTTACTTCATAAATTTCTGCAACTTTCTCGGTTTTAAATCTAATTTTCATTTTGTTGACATCACCTCTTCTCCTTTAAACTTCATCTCTTATTCCTAACAGAAACTTAGGTTTTTGAGCATTCTGACCTCAAGCTCTACTCTGTTTACTCCAACTATTTCTTCCCTCGATTTAC
>JABUQX010054857.1:5000-7500 GCA_015478945.1 Trachelipus rathkii
TTATTATTATTATTATTTATTATTATTTTATTGTTATTATTATTATTATTATGTCTTCTTATTATTATTATTATATTATTATTATTATTATTATTATTATTATTAATTTTTGATTATTAATTATAATTTTTAACCTATAGCCTATTATTATCATTGATATTTATTATTTCTATTATTTCAAACAAACCATTAATATAGCATAAAAACTACCAGTTCTATAATTATTACCATATATTGTGTGTGTTATATTACTATGTCTTATAATTGATTTATCCACAGCATTCATTTATTCTTTAAATCCATATAAAACCATGATCATTGAAAGTGACATCGATGTATTACTTTCAAACATCACATCAGTAAACTCTGAATACATCAATCCTGAAGTATTAAAACACAAAAAGACACCTGAACTGAGGCACTTTTCTCTTTTCACCGCAGCTCAGAAGCTAAAACAGCATCAACAATTCTTATCCTGAACTATCTATGTTACTAATAGTCATATATTGACGTGCATTGTAGTAACCAGGAAACATTTTCTGAATGAACATTAACAACGAGTTATATAAACGATCCTAGGAATAATATCGGAACAACATGCATTTCATCAAACAAACGGGGTAATGACATCTGTACATCCATGTTGTCATAGTTTCACTTGTTAATTACACATATAGAGGTACTAGCAATTCGCGTAAAAATAAAATCTACGTAACTAATTATAATGGGAGTCTATCGACCAAAAAAGTTCATATATGTTCTCAAAGATGTGATCCAAGCCCATTTTCATAACTTTAAAGTAATAATTACGAGTGATTTCAACATTGATCTATCCAACGAGAACACTGCAAATCGGGTAAACTCTCTCTTAAACTTCGTGATATCAAATGGTTTTCGTCAATTAAAATATAACGCTACCCAACAAGTCCCAAACATGTTCAATGGGATTCATGTCCGGATAGATCATATCTTAGGGAACCTACATTGGAATGTTAAAACCTTCATATTAAAGAGTGATATGTCCGATCATTTTCCATGTCTTGCAAAATTTGCTATAAACAAAACTCAAACTTTCACCACGATAAAATACAGACAAGATGGTGAAAATCAAAGAGTAAAATTCACAAACAAAATGAATGAAATTGACTTTTCATTCACATACAGCGAGAACATTGACCGACGAGAAATTCAACACTTTTGTAAGCATATTAAATAAATGCTAGGACGAATCATTCAGCATTAAAACGAAAAAACTTGGCGTTAAAAGAATTCAAAACTCATGGCTAACACCAGCTCTACTAAACTCTATCAGCCAAAAACACAAACTCTACCGAAACTATAAAAACAAAATTATACCATTCTAAGTGTATAACACACATGATAAACAATTAAAGACAGTTCTTAAGAAAGCAAAGAGAATACACTACTCTTTCAAATTTCAGGATTGTAACAAATAAACGAAGGCAAATTGGAGTCTAATCAATAAATTAATCAACAAAAACAAAACAAACACACAATCTATAAACGAACTGAATATAAATAGTCAATTAACAACCAACCAAAAGAAGATATTTACAATTAATCTACTACTAATTGAAAGGCAGTTTTGAGTCTGTTTCACATGAATATTGAAGGTAATTTGTTATAGGATTCCATCTCTCCGGGGTATGAAACGTCCTCCCCTCTGTCCCCCATCGGCTCGAGCCCCCTAAAAGGATAAATATCACAACATCCATCCATAGGACTGTAATTTTCAATAACATGTATTTATTTAATACAATTTAATAAATGTTTGCAATACTTTTCTATCAAAGCAAAAATATTAACACCATTGAAATAATTTGGAACAATAAAAAATAATACAAACCCATATTATTATAGTTATTATTATTATTATTATTATTATTATTATTATTATTATTATTATTATTATTATTATTATTATTATTATTATTATTATTATTATTATTATTATTTATTACAATAATAATTATACTAATATATATATATATATATATATATATATATATATATATATATATATATATATTATATATATATATATATATATATATATATATATATATTATATATATATATATATATATATATATATATATAATTATATATATATATATATATATATATATATATATATATATATATTATATATTATTTATATATATATATATATATATATTATATATATATATATATTATATATATATATATATATAATATACATATTATATATATATATATAATATATATATATAATATAAATATATATATATATATATATATAATATATATATTATATGGGGTGATAAGTCCAACTCAGCATCCTCGTCTTTCGCCATGTATAACGCTAACGGAGCAATGGCTAGGACATTACAGGAATAGTAAGCCGCTGTCTGGTACAAACCTGCTTGCAATTCTCAAGAACCAGCCTCGGGTAGATATAGACCCTTTGGAAATAGACCCTTTAAACAATTTTGGA
>JABUQX010054857.1:12500-15225 GCA_015478945.1 Trachelipus rathkii
TTCTAAGTTTCTAACGAGCGTTTTAAACGCTTCTGAGTTCCTAACGAGCGTTTTAAACGCTTCTAAGTTTCTAACGAGCGTTTTAAAGGCTTCTGAGTTCCTAACGAGCGTTTTAAACGCTTCTAAGTTCCTAACGAGCGTTTTAAACGCTTCTAAGTTTCTAACGAGCGTTTTAAACGCTTCTAAGTTTCTAACGAGCGTTTTAAACGCTTCTAAGTTTCTAACGAGCGTTTTAAACGCTTCTAAGTTTCTAACGAGCGTTTTAAACGCTTCTAAGTTTCTAACGAGCGTTTTAAACGCTTCTAAGTTTCTAACGAGCGTTTTAAACGCTTCTAAGTTCCTAACGAGCGTTTTAAACGCTTCTAAGTTCCTAACGAGCGTTTTAAACGCTTCTAAGTTCCTAACGAGCGTTTTAAACGCTTCTAAGTTTCTAACGAGCGTTTTAAGCGCTCATATAGATGTTGTCTTCACTGAAACTCTTTAATATGCAACTTTGAATCCTTAGACTTGTTTAAAGTTAAAATGAGCTACTTAAACAGACTTCTTTAATTTGCTTAAAAGTTTAGTCGTTTAATTTAGAGAAAAAAAAGGAAACATGTCATTTAAGTAATAAAAGAAAAAGTAACATCATTTAATTGAAAAGGTAACAAATAATTTAATCAATTAAAAAATGTAACATCATTTAATTCAAAAGGTAACAAATCATTTAATTAATAAAAGAAAAAGTATCATCATTTAATTGAAAAGTAACAAATCATTTAATCAATTAAAAAAAGTAACATCAATTAATTCAAAAGGTAACAAATCATTTAATTAATAAAAGAAAAAGTAACATCATTTAATTGAAAAGGTAACAAATCCTTTAATCAATTAAAAATAGTTACATCATTTAATACAAAATATAACAAGTCATTTAATTAATTAAAGAAAAAGTGACATCATTTAACTGAAAAGTTAACAAATCATTTAACTAATTAAAAAGTAACATCATTTAATTCAAAAGGTAACAAATCATTTTAATTAATTAAAGAAAAAGTAACATTATTTAATTGAAAAGGTTACAAATCATTTAATTAATAAAACAAACAACATCATTTAATTGAAAAGGTAACAAATCATTTAATTAATTAAAAAAAAGTAACCATTTAATTGAAAAGGTAACAAATCATTTAATCAATTGAAAAAGTAAACATTTAATTGAAAAGGTAACAAATCATTTAACTAATAAAAGAAAATAACATTATTTAATTGAAATAGTAACAAATTATTGAATTACGGGAAAAGTAACAAAAGTAACAAATATATTGACAAAATATGTAAGAAACAAATCAAAGAGGATGAAAAACTTTCAAGGAAGGCATAGGACCTGGGTTCGATCCCTCGTTCGGATAGTAGGTAGCAATTACCTGGAGAAGTTCCCCTCCTAAAATAGGGCTATGTTAGATGTCTTTTAGCCTGTCTATGGTCATTGCACATTGATAGGCCAAAGTATGGTTAGGTCATGAAGCTTTTTTTTACAACCAAAAATCTTTAAAATATTCTTTCTTTTTTTTTAAGCTTTAAATTTAACTAATAATGTCTGTGGTTCCTATTTTTTAAATCAGGGTTGCTTGGTTTAAACCAGGGTTGGCAAAAAGCCATGGATTTTTGGCTTTTTGGCTTTTTGGCTTTTTGGCTATGGTTAATTGGCTATTTGACCCATATAATTTTTGTTATAAGGGTCAAATAGCCAATTAACCATAGCCAAAAAGCCAAATATCCATGCTTTAAAAACTACGCTTGAAGCGTTCTTTTTTTTTTGGGAACGCGGATGGCTTAGTGGATAAAGCTCCCGGTCATTGTTACTCGACGCGGAGTCCAATGTTCGAATCCCGCTGATGGAGAGTAAAATCTCCTTTGACTCATTCATTTAAACTTTAAACCAGGGGTCTCTAAACCTTTTAGCTTAAGGGTCACAGTGACTCCTCCAGTAAGTCCTAATTGCCAAGACCTAGGTAGGTCATCATACCAAAGTTTAAATTCGAAGCGACAATTGCGATCTGAAAAGCGAAATATAGTGCGACTAGTTTGCTTTGCGACTATAGTTTCTTACAGTGTGCTTAATTGTGAGTATTTAATTTAATTAAAAATGTCTTAAAGATAAAACCAGTGAATTCTACTGTGGGCCGGATTGGTGATGTTCACGGGCCAGTCTTGCCCCACGGGCCTGTCTTGGCTCGCGGCCCTTTGTTTGGAGATCCCTGGTTTAAACCTACTAAAAAAAACAAATTTTTTATTTGCTTTTTCAAGTAAAGTAATTAAAAAGTGATCTAAATGAAATCATAAAGCTAGAACATCCTAATTATATATTTAAATAATAAATAAATGGGAGGAAAACATGTTCTAGGGATTGACAGTAGAGTGCTTGTAAGATTGAACATAGCAGTTAAGTCTGGGTCACAGAGTTGAGCGGAGAATAGATGAGACTGTCTGAAATACTGAAATACGAATCAGAGAAGGGAGTAATACATGACTGGAAAATTTTAAAAAAACAGTCAATTGTAGTAACAATAAAATAAGGAGAGTGAGGAAACTTTTCGACTACTAGAAAGACTGGAGAGAGTTATTTAGAGTTGGAGAGTTATTTAGAGTTGGAGAGTTATTTAGAGTTGGAGAGTTAAGGAGTCGACAAGCCCTCCACTACACTTTATCAAGGAGAGAGCAATATGTGTGGAGCCACCCAAGC
>JABUQX010054858.1:0-24651 GCA_015478945.1 Trachelipus rathkii
AGTCTATATATATATATATAAATATATATATATATATATATATATATATAATAATACCATATATATATTATATATTATATATATATAATATCATATAGAGAGAGTAAGAGGAGAGAGATGAGACCGCGAGAAGATGAGAGAGAGAGAAGAGGAGAGAGAGAAAGAGAAGAGGGAGAGAGAGAGAAGAGAAGAGAAAGGAAAGAGACGAAGAGACGACGGAGAAGGGAGAGAGGGACGAGGAGGAGAGAGAGAGAGGACGAGACGGAGAGATCAGAAGAGCAGAGAGAGAGAGGAGAAGATATTGAGACAGAGAGAGAGAGAGAGATGAGAGAGCAGAGAGAAAAGAGGAAAGAGAACAAGAGGAAGTGAAAGGAAAGAAGAGAAAGAGAGGAAAGAGAGAGAGAGGAGAGAGAGGAAGAAGAGAGAGGAGAAGAGAACGAGAGAGAGAGAGAGGGGGAGGTGAGGAGAGAGAGGAGAGAGAGAGAGAACGAGAGAAGAGAGAGATAGAGAGAGAGAAGAGAGAGAGATGAGAGAGAAGAGAGAGAGACGAAGAAGAGAGAGAAAATTTTTCAAAATAGTTTTTTTCATTAATTGTCATCGTCATCGGGCAAAAAATTTGCTCTAATCCGTCATCTGCAAGAAATTTCATAATCGTCCCATCCCTAATAAGTTTGGGTATCATATATATAGTATATTAATAATATATATATAATATAATATAATATATATATAATATATTATATAAATAATATACTATATATAATATAATATAATATAGATATATATATATATATTATTATTAATATATATAATATATATAATATATTTATTTATATTATTTTATTTACCATCTCCCAGGTAGGGTTTTGCCCCAGGTCCAGTTGGAACCAAGCATCTCTTTCCCTTCTGGCCCCGAAACAACCTTGATCATAGAGAACCACCTGAGAAGACTATTTTCTCAGGGTGCTTATGGTTTCTGATGCTTACTTCCTTGAAGTATACCACTCAAGTAAGGTTTCACCCTTTCAATGGAGCTAGCATCTTCTTCCATGTGGCCTCGAAATCGTTCTCCCAGAGACATCTCCAGAAAATCAGTGTTTCTTAAGGCGCATAGTTCCAACGCTGGTCCAAGAGTAATACAACGCAGAAAAGTAAAAGCGGGGTTGCTACCCTTTGTCCCCATTATACTGAGTAAATATTATATTAAAATTGAAGTTAGGGTTCCCTGCCCTTAACGCCAAGCGAAGAGGATCTCATCATTCATATATCCGAGTGTGCGATTTATCCCAAACTCATCTGGCCAGAATAATTAGTGCACATATTGTGTGTAATTAATATTAAAAAAATTAGTGTTTTTATCAAACATTTCTTTAAAATAAGTATAAGTCCAAGAAACTAAATTCAGAAATATTGTCGGCTCCCATCGCAATTTATTATTTCACATTGTAATTGTAGAATACATTTTTGTATATTCTTATTACAAATATAATGAAAGAGAATCTTGTCGAATATTTTTGCCAACTCCTCCATTAAATTTGCTAAATATAACTATTATTCTTCCTTTCTATAAAAGATTTAAAAATCGTATTCTTAAATAGTAAAATTCTTGTTGCTACAATTAATCTGGGCCAGTCCTCATTCCAGAAGAACCTCTCTCATCTTTATTTCTCCCTTTCTGTTTTACCGAATCCGATCCATCTATCTACAAATAGCAGCGATCATATATAATAATATATATTATATATATATATATCTAATATATATATATATATATGATATATACTATAATATATATATAATATATATATATATAATAATAATTATAATAGGTTATATTATATTAATTATATATAAGTATATAGTATAATATATAATAGTAGAGAGAGAGAGAGATGAGAGAGAGAGAGGGTTTTACCACGAAATTTCTATTAATATAAATTGTTACCAGGAGTGCGGACGGGGACCCACTCAATGGACCCCCAATCAACCGCTTTCCATAAACCTCGGACCTTTAATGAAGAGATTTTACATGGATTAAATACTTTTTAGCATAGTATTTGAATTCAATAGGGAAGGTTGTCGCTGAAGACATCAATTTGTTCTGACCTTTTCATGCTGAGAGTCTGATTCTCTCCTTTTCATCATATATTAGCCCAAAGCATTGCAAAATACTCTATCACTAATGGAACCCACTAGTTGCGAGACAGCGCGCAGTATTTCCTTGCAAGTTATTACTTAAGCGTGGCGTAAACATTCTCTGCATTTGCTTACATTAACACTCCACCAAACTGATGGATCAGTCAATTTCGTTTGTATCTAGTCGTTTTCCTTGGTGATATAGTTTTCCATCATTTGCACTGCATCTTTAGATAATGCGTGTGTTTGGCTTCATCGACTACTGACTGTAAAAATTCTTCCAGGGAATCTGTTATTGATTTACTGTAGAAGGTTGTTGGTTTCTGTAGCTATTTGCATTATTTTTCCTTTTAATGGATGGCAAATTAATCAGACTGTTTCGGATTGAAGTTTTCCTTGCAAAGTTTACTCAAGCGTGGGTAAACGCATTTTGATTAACATTTTCCCACCAACTGATTGGAATTCAATTATTTGAATCTAACGTTTTTTCTTAGGGTTATAGTTTCATCAATTTGCCACCTACTTCTTTTGGTAATGCGTGTGTTGCTTCATCACTATCGGACTGTAGAAATTCTTTCCAGTGAATTTGTTATTGCTCGTACTATGTCAGAAGGTGTTGGTTTGGTAGATTTTGTTTTTTTCCTCTTTAATGGGGTGGCGAATTAATAGACTGTGTCGGATTGGAAGTTTTTCAACTGCAACACAAAGGTAACACTTTAACTTGTTCTAATATAGTTACCAAAAAACATGCTTTATAAAGGGAATCTAAAAGTAAGTTGCAATAGTATGAAGGATATTTCGATTTCCACAGAACCAAAGCGTCTGTCTAGCTGTAGTTTGTTTTATTACATTTTTCATTCTATTTAAACCGTCATCTATGTTACATTTGAGATGTTTCAAAAATGCTTCCTCAGCGTTTGAGATTAAAGGTATTGAACATAAGAGACAGAAGCTGCTGTAGAGGGCGCTGCAATTTTTTGTAGTTTCTTCAAATGGTTTCAATAGCTTAATGCAGTGTAAGTATGATGTTCTTTTCTAAATTAATAGATAATGTGTACTTTCGAATACGAAACTGGCGATTCAAACGAAGCAAGAGTTGCTTGAGCAATACTTCTTTCCAATCATATGATGTGACTACTTCTTCCAGCGAGTGGGATGGAGATAGTCTTGATAACATAATATATGGAATCAAAGCCGTTTATGAATTGCATATATCTTCATCGACATTTTCACTCCTTTTCTATATTATTCTTTCAAGTATTATATGATAAACTTTTTTATTCATTAGTACCAAATTAATCAGCGCAACATCCGTAGGGCAAAGCGCGGATGCGATCTTTAATAATGTATGCGGATGCGGAGGTTACCTGCATCACTAATATATATATATATATAGTATATATTATATTATGAAAGGCAGCTTTTTAAACGATCTAATACAGTATATAGTAGCTTGTATTATACATAGTGGGTTATATATATATTATATATATATAACCGTATATATATATATATTATACCGCACTATATATATATATATGATATATATATAATATAATTATAGTATATATAGTATATATATATATATATAATATAATATATATAATATATATATATATATATACATAATATATAATATATATTATATATATATATATATATATATATAAACTACCTGTAAAGTGCGGACGAAAAATAATTTGCAAAATGATAGAATCGATTCGACCAAAATGACTAGAATCAATTCTTTCTGATAAAATATTTAAAAAATTTAGCGTTCTAATTTATTAAAATTCCAGAAACATTTTATTCACTTTTTTTTTGTTTTAACTAACTTTCATAAATGTAAAACTAAGTAAATAAAATTTAAACTCACTATTTTTTCTCCTGGAAATAAAGTCACAATTTTATTAGCTGTATTTACAAAGTCACTTCCCCTTAACCTGCAAATAACAAACATTAAATTTACTAGTTATTTCATTAAATCTCATCATCATATGCATACTTTCAATAATGATAAATTAAATTTTTAAATTAAGCTGTTTCTATGATATATTAAAATAACATGTCAACATAAAATTGAAAACTTACTGAAAAACATATTGCAGCATTTTGTTAACAATAATACTGGTCAAAATAGACCTTGTTTGTAGATCCAAACATTTCTCTTTTTTGTATGTTTCCAATACAACTCTTCCCATTATATCCGAATTCAAAAGTTTGTGTAAATGCCTACAATCTGATAATATATATTATATGATATACTATACTATAATATATATATTATATATATTATATATATATATAATATATATATATATATATATATATATATTACGATATTATACTATATATATATATATAATATATAATATATATTTAGTTAGTTAGTTAGTTAGTTTAGTTAGTTTATCAATGTAACATCATACACCTAAAGCAACTGAACTTTTACTATATATTACGATGTGTACTCTATTAGAACATAGAAAGACATATGGGATTATCAAGAGTTTCTCAGTCAAAAATATACAAAAGTCTCCTTTTTCTTTGAATGGATTGTTCCATATTTACAATAAAATTAAATCACCAATATACACCCTAACGGATTATACAAAAATACTTTAAATAAAAAAAGAATAGGCTCTGGCTAAGAAGACCCGAGTTTCAGCTCACGACTATTACCTTGGATTACCCAGTATACGGATCCAACTTTTTCAATCAAGGTGAAAGATTATCGAATCAGAAACATCATATGCAACAAGATCATTTACAAAAAATGTCACATCAAGCTATGTTACTAAGAAAGAAATATTTTGTTGGACAAAGCCAATAGAAATTTGCTTCTTATTATTTATTGCTAATGAACCCTTGGATGAGCATATAAAGCAAATTTTCCAATCCTCTGGCTGATCTCCAATAACACTTAAGACAGAACAGCTGCGCCACTAACATGCCATAAAAAGACACATACCTACTATCATGCCTACATCGCATCCTCACTCCTCCGAGTGTCAATCACTAGATACAGAAATCACCAAAGTCGGTAAAACATTGCTCATGCGAAAATCCACAAAGCGCCTAGGCTTGATCAGATAGGCCTAACTTTACTTATACCACAAGTCTACGAAACTAAAATTGAACAACTTAAAGACTATATCTAAAGCATTAAAAAAGGCTATGCTTTTAGATTAAAAAAAGAAAAATCCTTTTTAACCATCCAAAGGCTGGGAATTTTTATATTATTTTTTTAACTTTGATTTATCTCCTTACTTTGCATAATCCCACGATGTTCCAATTAATCCTATCTAGTTCACTTTAGTTGCTTTCTCCTCTGTAGAGAGAGTTTTGCAGTTGAACCTTCTTGGGTTCATTTTCCAGAAACATTTGTCCTGACTGGTCATTCTTAGCTCAATTTTTTGCTAGGCTAACATGTTGTAAGGGCGAGAAACCCTGCTTTTACCTAGTCTACCTAACAAGAATTTTATTCCCTCGATTAGGAAGATGGCAATTAAACTCTCGCTCTAGCAACGGAGATATGACTACCATTCAGAAGCATCCCGAGTTATTTATTTTTTATTTTTTATTTTCTCCTAAGAACTTTCTAGCTTGTTTGGTCAAATATTGGTGACCAGAAGGAAACAATCTAAAATTGAACAAGCACACAGCTTTATAATTTACAAAATTATGAATTTAATATAAAAATGAGGAATATTATGAGACAAATATTATCAAATAATTTGATAATTGATGAATATCAAAATACTCTGATTACATTAAATCATTTATAATGAATCATATATACAAAAGGACGTAATAAGTTGTGCATATAACAGCTGTGAAAGACAAAGTCTGGTATTATTCAAATAATAGAAAATACCATCAACCAAATGGTATTTTTTACTTTATAAAGTTAAATTGATTGATATCAATGGTATCATAAATACATAGATATATTTATATCCTAATTTATAAGGCTGGTATGATGAATATAAATGAATATATTAGTATCCCATTTGGTGGAAATAACATGGAATTAATTCTGATATATAAAAATATATTACTATTCCTTTGTGACTTGAATTTAATTGAGCAAGAAATTATAAGCCGCTGATTGGAGTTGGGCCAGACACAGAGTAGCTGGCGATACTAAATTGTAATTGGATCCCGAATTAACTGGGCTGGGTCGCAATCAGAGACTAAATTGTAATTGGATCCCGAATTAACTGGGCTGGGTCGCAATCAGAGAAAAATGTAATATCAAATTGGTCTTTGCTCTTCAATCCTGCACAAGAATTACTACTCAATAAGGATTGAATCAAGAATAGGAATTAAGTCCAAAGTTGGAATTCAAAACCGGAAGATGGAAGAATCCCTTACACAAGTTCTCTTACACATTTCCTCCACACACCAACTTTCTACTTTCCCTGCCATCACTTACCCTATTTGAG
Source organism: Trachelipus rathkii (assembly GCA_015478945.1). Taxonomy (NCBI): domain Eukaryota; kingdom Metazoa; phylum Arthropoda; class Malacostraca; order Isopoda; family Trachelipodidae; genus Trachelipus; species Trachelipus rathkii. The sequence goes on from JABUQX010054858.1 coordinate 6,585, forward strand.
TAGCCTCCAATTTTATTTTATTTACTTTATATATTTATTAAAGGTCACCTATGACCACCATGTAGCTTTGAGTTCCTAATATTTATTCAGTTTCCTTGTATTTGTTCTACTGCATTTTGGCTATCAAAAAAGCGCGCCTCTAGAATTCACATCTAAAGCGCTTATTGAGTCTTTTTCTTTATAATTTGTTCGCTACACTAGAAACTTTTAGCAGTTATAAGCGATTCCAGTCCTATAGAACTTTCTTTCTTATTTCTCTTTACTCGCTAGGGATGCTGTATCGCTCTCAGTATGTTGCTGGATGATACTTGATTTTTTTTTATATTAGTGTTTTTGTTACTACATGAGCCTTCCCGCAATAACATTCTTAGACAGGTAATGTCACTGTCAATGTTTCACTTTTTCTGAGACTGGTAGCGCTATTCGATGAGGTTTTTTTTGAGATAATCGCTAGTTATGCTTCGTGCCTTACAAAGTAACACTTCTAAATGTCCATATAACTATAATTATGGAAGTATCACTATTATAGACCCTTATAACTTATATATAGTTTATTATTACTTAATTAATAATTAGGTATGATTTTGAATAATTATAACCTATACATATATATATACCCTATATAAGTTTCTTTTTCTCTTTATATTGGGGTACTAACGTAGAAATAACCTAATCAGTATATTATCATTATGCTCATTTATTTACATTATTATGTTGCAGTGAAATTGCATATTAAGTACCTTCTCGTATCGTTAGGAAAAATCTACTATCTGGTATTTTTTTTACTCAGGTAAATACAAACTCAAGTTCGATATTTTGGTAATGTAAGCGTACGATATTCTATTACCCGGAAATGTGTAATTAACGGCCTAAATGAAACTTACTTAGTGAGTATATTGACTTATAGAAATTTATGTTTTATAAAGTTTTGTGAAGTGTCCCGCAATAAGAGTTTTTTTGACAATTTTCGAAGATAAATTGGAACATCGGTGTCGAATGGGGAAAAATATTACTATGAGAAAAGAAAAATTTAAGTTATTACGTATCGGACAATGTTGACTTAGATATAATGTTGATATTCGATATGATATCAATAATTAGGTATCATTAATAACTGGATATTATTTCACTCACTAATAAACATTTTAATTTACATAAGTAAGGGGAAAATACTAATGGATATCCTTGACTAAACTTATCAGATTGTATTGGGAGAATGAGAATTTAGATGATAGTTAAATGTGTGTGCTCAAATATCCAAACTCTCTAAAGGCTTAATAAATCGAAAATAAGGTTTTTTGGCCAATCATATATTATAAAATCATATTTAAGCAGTACAGTGGCTTATAAAAATATATTTATATTTATTTTTACGATAAAAGTTAATATAATTATGACCTAAACGTATTAGTAGTAGAAAAAATATTTATATACGGAGATTTCTTTACTCACATCAATACGTTATGACTTATTGTATACATAAAGAAGGATCCAAACATTATTTTTAAAATTTTATAGAATTATATAATAGAATTGTCATAAGATATTAATATATATGATATTGAAGATATAGAGGAAAATATAAAATTTTATAATTTATTTATATATTTAATATTTATTATTTTGTTAAAATTAGTTGTATAGAGTCTATTTTTTATTTTTAATCTAATGGAATATCCATATATAGTAAACCGCAAAGTATGGACATGAGATGAGTATACGAGGGTCTCATCGGTACCTTATAACTCAGTGGATCAGACGGATGGAGGGTTACTTCGTTCCGCTATCATCCTGTCCCCCGTCATAGGGCCCTGAAGTACCTATAAATGATGAAGTCACGAGTACCTACTCTATTCATGATCATTTAAATAAATATATGAGCTTAAAAAAATTATTTTACATTATTAATAATAATATAAATAGAAATAGAAAAAAAATATACATAAACTGTGAGTTAAATTAATTTTATATTATTATATATATCACATGAAGTCAAAAATAATGATATAATATATATTTATTTTCCTAGTATATAGTTGCGTAGCCATTTCTGGACGATATCAGACCGGGTACTAATCTATCAGTTTGTCGCGGAATTAGGAGATGCTAGGTGTATGTATTGTTGTCATGGAGTCACTAATATATTCTTGTGTATACTTCTGAGCTGTTGTGCTTGTTATTTCTCTATATAGATTTTTGGACATCAAACGTGACTCATATTATATATACCTAATTATTGCTTGTTGCTATCAATTAATTTGGGTATAATTAGAAACAGTTGTGCCTGAGGTTATATCTATATATTGAGTATATCACCTGACTACCTATATGTATTGAGCTTAGTTCCTATATTTTTCCAGTTTCTTGTTTTTTATATTTGAGCGTCTTCAGGTATAGAGTGTACCACTATGATGCTTATTTTTCTTTATATTAAGGTAGAGTCACGTATACCGTATATATATATATAGTATATATATATATATATTATATATATATATATACGCCGGAAATTCGAAAAATCGATCCACCTTCGCGCGGCGAAAGTTGCGCGCTTATGATTTTGTATCGCTCACAATTAGTATTTGCGCGCCCAGTAAAGGAAGTCGAGATTTTTTACGCACCCCAGCTGTAGCGTCGAGAGTGTGCTCTACTATCACACTTTAGGGTTACGGTGACCCCAGCTGCTTGTCTTTAACTAAAGGTTTTAGTGAGTGTCCTGTTGTGTGTGTCTTTCCACCACTCTGGCGCGGCATGTGTGTTGACTCTCCAGCTCTGTTTTTTCTCTCTCATTATTAGGGTTCACACATAGAGCCAGATCGAGTTCGTTGAGCTAAGTGCGTTCTTTCAGAAAAGGGTTTGTGGCGAGGGATAACACTGCATCTAGGGTGTTATGTCTCTGTTGCTTATTGTTATTTGCGCGGGTCCGAGAGCCATGTCTACGAGTAGCACATACCGGAGTTCCGATACTAAGCTCCATTCTTACGATTGTACCAGTGTGAGTGAGCTTCTTGTGACCGTGACACGCTAGTTGCTTGTTCTTGAATGCACGGGTTGACCAGATAATAGTTACAATTTGAGAGGAGAGTATACAAATAATTATATATGTTAGTATCTTTATATCAATATAGAGTTATCGAGAGAACCTACGAGAGTAGATATGTCGAATTAAATTTAGACGTGATTAATGATGTGCGTTACTTGAGGTTAGTCTTAGGAGGTAACTCCATGAAAAAAAATGAGGACGCAAATATGCATAAAGAGTTATTGAGGATGATAACGGAGTCGAGTCTAAGAGATGAATATAGAGAGTCGGAGAAGGTTTACCATCATATAAATACACTTCATAGCCCTCGTAAACTTCTAAGGTTCCAGAATCAGTTTTTAAAGCCAAAAGATTTCCAGGTTCTGTATCTAAATAAAATAAAGTTTTTTCGTTCGACTCTGACTGAGTTATAGTTATTCTTGGGTTCCATACTTTTTCAAGTTTTGTGAACGTGTCTGGGAACCCCCGGAGGGGGTCTACCAGATGAGCAAGTGAACTCCCCTGACACACATACTGAAAAAGATGGATGAGAAGGTAAGACTTGAGAGAAGGTAACTAGAGATGTTAGTACTCATAGACACCGAGGTGTCATTAGGGCCGGTTGACGTATTAGCTGAGTCACGTAATAACATTATCGCTTGCTATTTTAAAATTTTGTATTTTCAATTTTATTATCATATATAACTTTCCTTCTTGAGCCTTAATTTTTGTTTGTTAATTTTATATTATATTCAGAAATTTTTTATTATTATTTTTTATTAATATTAACTTATTAATTTATATTAGTTTAAAAAATAAGCAATCATTTTGTTACTCACAAAATTTTGATATGATTAACACAGTTTTAACTGATTAAATAATAAATTATTATTGACGTATTTTAAACACTCAACACTCTAATAATATATAAAAGTACACTGGATAAATAATCTAGTGAAATATCAAAATCCAACCTCACAAAACTACTTCAATCCGAGCCATCTAACTACCTCCATGATCTATTGACTTTTGATTCAAGTCATATTTTTTAACTAAAATTGTTTTATATACATACCCTAAAGCTAGTATAATAATATATCAGTAAATCTAAAAACTCACAACAACATCACTATATTAAAACCTTAACTCTTAAACCCATCCTCCCATGATTTATTTGGTATTCTATTAATCTATTGAGTATATTTGATTCTTAAATTGGAAGGTATATGTACATATTTTTTATTACACTAATAAATTATAGTTATATTGATTTATACTATACCCTTATATAAAGCGAGTAAATCAGTATAAATCAAATACCACCCCCTCTACCCTCTATCTTTAGTTTATCAGGCATGTAAGTATTGTAATTACTATTGTAATTTCAAGTCATATTTTTTACTCATTAAAAATTAGTTATGTTTTACTATATCCACTATAAATAAGCAGTATAAATCTGAACCCAAGCTACGCCCTCTCAATACCTACTACACCTATACACCCATGATCTATTGATTACTATTATATAAATCCTATAATTTATTTCAAAGTCATCTTTTTTTATAACTAAAATGAAACCAAATTAATGCCTCCTTATAATATATATAATATATATAAATAAAGCTAGCTAATCAAGTTATATCAATACCCCCTATATTTAGTATATAAATCACTCCCCTATATACTATAGCATCATCTCCTATGCATTACCACGATTGTATTTTCATAAAGTGATTCTAGCACTGCTTAGTACTTTTTCAAGTCACTACTGAAGAGAGTATCATTAAGTTGTGGAGTTAATATCATACTGATAGTACTATTTAAAAAAAGTTCTTGTCACTACTGATTGCGATGTTCTATTAGTTCGTAGTACTATATTATTGCTAACGTAACAAACGTACTTCGCCTCACATTTATAAATGCTATGCATCTATATGTTCTTGCAATCACTATGTAACTATAATTGGAGATATATTAGTACATGAACTAGCAAAAATCATATTCTAGCATCGGCGCTCTAACTGTCACTATAGAACAGTATGTAAACATTAACACATGTTATCCACACCATGTAACATGAGTCCTTATAATGTATATCATATCAGATTTCTCAATAGATTATTTCTTAATAAACCTGAGTGTCCCCACTGTTGGTCAAGCTCTATTGTCTTGAGATCATCTTATTGTTAATATATTTTAGCGCGCATTAATGATTGAGCGCTAATATTCCAAGCTCATATTATATATATCTTCACACATATTAGTGTAGTCATAACGGTGCAACGCCATGTAATCGTATATTAATCCTACATAAGGTTGGACCAATAACACCGTATAGACATAAGCTAACCGCAACGCATGCAAGAGTTTCTTTTATTAAGCTCACAGTTATTACTCTATGGAATTATCTCCTAACAACAAATGGGTAGTACCATGAATCCTCATTGTATCTCTCTTATCCTTATTATCTATAAATTCAGTATATATTCACTGTGACCGCCGAGTTAGAATATCTATAGAGTTATACCTTTATAGTAAATGTTTTATCGCGTGAGCTGGTATCAAGCGTAACTAGCACCACGTTTGTTATGTACATATATTATACTTCTCTATACTATATACTAGACGAGACATGCAACGGAATACACAGTTACTTGAGTACCATCTTTAAACCATATGGATACAGCGATCACTACTTTTTATATGTTAGAGGCCATATATACTCATAGTTCAATTGCTGATCTATCTCCACTAATAGTATGCATGTATCTTATGTCATGTATTGATCGAGCGCAAAAAGTTGACACTATTTATTGAGGAAAAATATATAAAATACATAAATATAGATGTATATTATTATTTATTATGATTATATATATTTAAATTCATATCAAATGACAGGGCATCATAGGATTCACATAAATTGAGCAATATTCATATATACAATATATCTTCCAGGTGGTTACAATATTTCCCGCTTTAGGAAGGATGTAGCATACTCACCCTCTTCGTTTCTCTTCTTATACATACACATTTTATCGGTATATTTCCTATCGCATCCCACGTCAACTCATTATTCAATGTCACCAGTAGAGAAGTAAAACTTATTCATAAGTTGACTTAGTTATCATACTATAATCACTCACTAGTTAAAATACCTATCATTAAATACGGTAATACCACTATAGTTTTAGAGCAATAATAATCGTAAATTACAACACCATAGAGCTATTAATGTATTATTATAATCGTCCCTCATAGTAAATGTCTTCGTGCGTTCAAGAAGTGTAATGTTAATTATATATAATATATATATATATATACGTTATTTTTATTTAATTTAATCAAATGCTGTAATATTTTTCAGATGTTCAAATACCCCTGTGAAACCTATACATGTACGCCAGAAGGTCGCGCTATCGATGGGCTTCACAATATATGATTGTAATAACATTCTAAGGCTTTTAATTATAGTAAACAGCCTCTCGATGAGGAAAACAGCATACCTAGTGTATTAGAACCTCTCCACATCTGTCCTCCCCAGCTAAGATATTTCACTACGAGGCAATACAGTCAGGACCACACTCCTTCTTAGTATACCATGCGCCAGCGATATCAATAATTTTGATGAATTCTTCAACAGAAATGAATAAAGGGTCTATTATTTGCACCTCCGGTGTGGAAATAACAAGCAATGTATCGATCTACATTCTGGGTTTAACGATAGATAGTAATTTTAAGTGACACTAACTCTCTCTGTTTGGAAAATATAACGAAAGTCCCTGAGGGGTCATAAGATATCTAACTCAGCGAGATAGAGTAGGTTGGGCCTGTATTGCATGCGTATTGCACTTTGCGTTACTCGTCGATATTGAGGCGATCTAACCAGTGACCGAAAAACTCGATCTCTTGCTGTACTTTGTACATAATACTTAGGGTTATTTGACCGCCCAGTTGGCTGGTTCTTTATATTGGACGGTCACCGAGGTGATCCATACAGAGACTAATTCTGCTTCTAACACTGTCATTGTCATCGATCCTTTTCTTCTCTTTTAAGCTAAAAAAGAAAAGTAAAAATTATTTTAATGTTAATTTATCTTCTATAATAGTATTTATTAATTATAGTTATGGTATACGCGAGTGATCAATTCAAGAAGTGGATACTGAAATCTAGCTGTAATCTTACAAATATCCTTATTAACTTCTAACTATATATATAATCAAACATGTTTTAATCAAAATAACAACAGTTATAATGTTTATAGCTTATCAGCAACGTAACTGACGCAAAGGAGAAAAATTACCAAAGACCAAAGGTAATAATAATAATAATAATCCAGATAATAATAATTATTTACTAATAATTATGAATAATTATATAATAATAATTAATACTTAATTATAATACATAATAATATTGGGAATAATAATAATAATTTTTTGAAAAATCAATAATAATTGTGACGGGATATATATATTATTAATTATTATATACATATATAATCTTCAATGTTCATACACACTCTATACAGTATTGTTTTTTACGTGCGAGGTGCTTCTATAGATTTATATAAGCGCTTATAGAATTAGTTTTTACACGAAAAAAGCCAGGTTATTTTTTCAATCTCCTGTTTTACGCACTTGATGTAGTACTTTCTTCAATTCACACTCGCCGAGATACGACTCACAGGGGCCACGTTACATGATGTTAAATAGGTCTACGTTCAGTATCACTCTCACTAAAATTTTGGTTACCACGATGATAGATCAGCTGGTTAAAATTACTTCGCGCGACCATTGTTTTCTAAGTAGATTATGATCGTAATTTCTGTACATCTAATGGAATTTAAAAGGCGTTTCAGCTGGATAGTCTCCAGAAAATCATCGACAGTATTCTCATAATGTGTAATATTCCTGGTATAACTAGGTAAGTGCAACAGGTTAATACATTAGAACAGCATTGTCCGATTTCCTTCTGGTCAAGCAAGGAACGAAGCTGCCTTGGACCTCGTCCCGCTGCTGCTAATCAGCGGTAAATCCAGAAATTATAGATTCTACGAGCCGTAAGTTTAAAGACGCGCCGAGGCGCCAGTAGCACTACTGTTCTTTCATACTCGAACTTTCAATCCTTCTGAAATTATATCCTGGCTAGAAAAAGAGAGAGTAAGGTGGCTGCCTTTTGTGACACCCTCCTTCTGCATAATTATATATAGATTTTTCTCTGTGGAGTTTAAACTTTCGGTAGAATAAGAAGTTAACTCCTTGACCATTTGGCTGCATGGCGAGTCACCATAATGCAGACACGATTAATACCTCGTTTGTGCTATAAATACGTTTGTGTACTAGAATATACCACGATTGGATTTAACTACACGTGAAAAAATCAGAGACCATTGGGTCTTGTCTTTTATATAAAGATTGAACCCCCAGTACATCCGCTGCGGGATTCTTGGATTATCGCTACTTGTTATACATGTCTTGTATAAGAGGTATTATCTGATAAGACGTAACATGATTCACGACTTAGTGGAAAAATAAGAACACTTTTAAAAACAGACACAACCTCCTAAAGCTTTTCAAATCCCACAACGATTATGACGCTAAAATAAGTCTCAGGAGAAAAGATAATAAAAAATTACGGGTACAAACACAATTCTAAGAGATAAGGAAAATTTTACATATCAGAGAAAGGTACAACACATTCATGTTTATACAAAAGCTAACAGGAAGGTTAAACCTGTTTATATTTGTACTTGTCCGTTCACTTTTAGGCCTTGCCGCGTTCATTCGTTTTATTTTGTATTCATGTTTTATTCAATGATAATCCGCTCCGCGAACTAATAAAATGCTAAGTTGGAACTAGAAAATAACATACCCTAACTTATACGTATAACGTTTTTCATTAACAAAGTTCTTTGCCTATCAACGGGTAAGTAACTAACATCATCCATAAGAACTTTAACCTATCCTACCGTATTTCGAAACGATTACGCAATACCGTCAAGAGTTGTTAGGGCTTACAAATGGTAGGCTTATCATTAGGGTTACCTTCATGTTTATACAAAAGCTTTCACGAATGCGCTCACTCATCAACATAATCTTAATCTTTACTATACATAACCGAACAATTTTCAACGACGAGCCCCACTACTTGGGGATCATCCCCAGTGAGATCATGAACGACCCATCTGGGTTACATAAGCTGGTTACATAAGGGCACAGCCCTTAATATATATAATATATATATGTATATATATATATATATATATATAATATTAATAATATATATATATAGATATTAGTATATTATATTATATAGTATATATCATCAACTGTTCGTTTGTTCTCCACAATACCTGTGGTGGTATGTCCGAGGGTTGGTTAGGGTTAGGGTTAAGGGTAAAGGGTAGGTAGGAGACCCAAAACCAGCTTACCTCCTAATAGATATAAGAACTGGTGGAGGAGAGGGATTGAAAGAAATAGATAATAAATCGAAAAATGTGGACAAATGGAAGAAGATTAAAAGATTATGGCATTTGTGACAAAGGTCAACATTCCAGTTGTCCTGTGGCCGGAACGATATGCAAAATCCCTAAATATTTGCATGCTATGAGAGTCAATATATATATATATATATATATATATATATATATATAATATTATATAGTTATATATATATATATATATATATAATATATATAATATATATATATATATAATATAATATATATAGTTGTAATTGTTACCCAGAGGGTTGGCACCCCCGATTTTTATAAAAAGAAATAAAAATCTTAAAAAAGAATAATAATTGAAGAATAGTGAAAACGAAATTGTCGCTCTCCTTAGGAAAAAGTACAAGCGCTCTCGAAAGTTGTTAAAAATCCATAGACTTTTCTGCATATTGATCGATCCAGGTTAGTCTCATTTCAGGCCTCTAAGTCAGGTTATGATAAGTTTGTTAGGTATAGACAGAGAAAATCTATGTAGAATTAACAATCTTATCATAACCGTGAACGTGAGATGGCCCTAGAACGAGCACGAGGCCCACTAATTTTTATTATAAAATCTATGGAAAATTTTGAACTTTAGGAGGCTGTAACTTTTTTTCCTAAAGAGGACTGCCGATTTTCGCGTGTCGAATATCTGCATTATATTTTTTTAGGAGTTAGATCCTGTGATTTCAAAAGAAGAAATTCTTTTGTTTTAATAAAAATCCTATGGGGCTTTTACAAACTTTTGAGAAGGCTGTTAACTTTTTTTCCTGAAGGGAGATCGATACGATTTTCGTTCTCGAGCTATTCCTTTATTATTATTTTTGTTAGAGTTATATTCTGTGATTTTCATGAAAATCGGGTGACACCCCTCTGGTACAGATTAAACCATATATATAATATATAATATATATATAATTATAACTATTATAATATATATATATAAATATATATTATATATCATTTATATAAAAAGTATTAATATATAAAGTATATATATAATAACTATATTACTAATATTATATATATAATAATATATAATATTATATATTATATTTATATTTATAGTATATATATATATGTGGAAAAATATAAAAATCAATGGCTTATTTACGTTAGAATTTATAAAAAAAATGAATATTGCTTTTTGTTTATTTGTTTTAAGTTTTAAAGAAAAACATTTAAATTTTTTCCTGTTTTTTGTTTTTTGTTTATATAGTATGCATCATTAATACTCAATAAACAATGCTTATAAGCTTTTTGATGTAAAAATTTATAGTAACATTCATAAAACAATATTATATTAATTTTAACAACAAACTTTTTATAAGGAAAGAATTTAATAGATTTGTTTTTCTAATATATAATATATATATATATATATATATAATATATAATATATTAATATTATTATATATGTATTATATATATATATATATATAATATATATATAATGAAAATATATATATATATATATATAGTTATAATATATAGATTAGAATATATATATATATATAATATATATTATATATATATATACGGCATTTTCCTAAAGATAAGCAGGGCATATAATAAAAAGTACTTGGACATAAAACGTACTAAAGTGTTGCTAGAGATGTATATAAATTGTTCCAAAATATTTATTATAAAGAAATTATTCATGTTTGCAAAATGTATTTTAAAAATACTGTTCCTTTTTATAAAAGATTAAAATAGAGGAAAAGTCCTTCAGTCTATACATAAGCTTATCATCTCACTAGTTTAAGATTACCAGTGAATGTTTAATTTAAATTAATTTCTAGTGACGTAAGAATTATTGCTGCTTGTTAAATGTTTTAAGAAAACAAAATTGATTTAATTATTTTTATTGTTATTATTATCTATTATTATTATTATTATTGATTATGTTCGATTAATTTTTATTATTATTATTATTATATTAATTATTATTATTAATTATTATTGTTATTGTTTTAATTATTATTTATTATTAATTATTATTATGTATTATTATATTATTATTATTATTATTATTATATTATTATTATTATGGCGTGAAACTAAAGGAGTTACCCGCATGATATCTCGAAAACTAAGATAGGTACAAGAAACTGATAACATATATGGAATCAGTGTATGAAAATTTAATGGAAAATGAAAAAAAAAAGTTATTTTACTTTTTTTTTTTATTTTTTTTTTTATATCTCCAAAACTACGATACGTACAAGACAAGAAAACTAATACATATTTAGAATCAGCGCATGAAATATATTATATATAAAAAGATTTTATATTTCTTATAACTAAAAGAATCCCAGGTTAAACCGGCAAAGAAATGCTTAAGAGTCGGGGTCTCTGCGGCCTCCTGGTGGATCGACGGGGATTAGGACTATTTTCCCCGCCCTTCCGGGGAGGGTCTCCGGAACCCCCGCTCTTTTTGGTATTTGGGTGTCGCGGGGGTTCCTCCGCCCCTCCCCCTACGGGGTAGGAAAACGTCCCCCCCGTCTGCTCGAGCCTCCTAAAAATATTTATAGCTGATTCCATATATGTTTTTAGTTTTCTTCTACCTATCGGTGTATATTTAGAGTTTTGAGACTGATATTTTAAAAAAAGTTATTTATTATTTCATTTGGGACATGGGTTTTGATGACTGGTCCCATATATGTTATCAGTTGTCTTGTACCTATCTTAGTTTTCGAGATATCATGCGGGTAACTGCTTTATTTGCTACCATTATTATTAATTATTTTATTATTATTATTATTTATTATCTATATTATTATATTATTATTATTATTATTATATTATTATTATTATGTTATTTTTCATATTATGATATTATTATTATTATTAGTACTGAAATATTGTAATAAATTCAAATATTTGAAAGAATTTTCTTTTCCTAAAAATCAGTGAAGCATATAATTTATAATCAAATTAGAACGCGCACAAAAGCAAAAATAAAATAGCACTCACACTATTCTTAGCTTAAAAACTCAACAAATTGTACTGCAGAGGTGTCAGAAATTCTAAAAAAAGTACGAAAATTATCATTGCCTGCTTATCTAGGAATTGGCCATATATTATTATATATATAATAATATATATATAATATATATATATATTAATATATATATATATATAATATATATATATATATATATATATATATATATATATATATTATATATATATATATATATATATATATATATATATATATATATGTTTTTGTCTTTTTTTGGGGGGAGTTTTTTAGACAAAATTGGTGAGGTGAACTTATTAGTGTTGAAATTTTATTTTTTGACTTTAATATTACTTTATAATAGTGGATTTCATAACAAATATAATATTATTAATTTATTATTATTATTTAATTATTATTATTATTATTATTATTAAAATTCACTTATTATTCATTTATTATTATTATTATTATTTATATTATTATTATATTATTATTTATTATACTTTTTTTTTTATAAAATGTACATTAATAAAAAGTAATCATTAAAGTAATCTATGAATACTCTTAAATTATCCTTAATTAATTTTGTCTACAATATAACGTTTACAAAAAAAGACAAACATAAAAATATCCCATCTCAACTTTGCCGGTAGGAAAAAATCATATATCCACTCCTCATGAAAAGGGTTGGTCCTAAGTCCGAAAAACCTAAAGTGTAGGGGCTTACAAGCCATACCTGGAGGTTCAAAAGGTAGAGTTGCAGAAACTTCTCCTCTCAGAGTCGCTGCTTTGAATTTTCTATTCCTTAAAAGTTAAGAAGAAACACTTCCCATCAAGATCAATCGTTCTTTCAGGACTTAAACCATTGTTGAAGGCGTAAAATTTGATTCGTTACATATATTTCGCCTCCGAACTCGAGGTATCTTCAGTCGAAGGAAGGAAATTGGAAGGAAAGTGGCCATGCCGTGTTGTTGTAAATGTTATGATAATGGTCTTTTTGAGACCAATTGTCTCTAAATTGTGACTAAGGGGTTAGTATTGGAAGGTAGAATTCGATGAAGAGGAAAGGCTGAGACGTGGATCCTCGACGAGGAGGAACAACAAATCCTGGTGGTAAAGAATAGTCAATAACGAGAGATTTGGGATTGTACGAAACTGCTTTTGGGAAAGGAGTTTCAGTATCTTATTTGGTGGTGGTGGGGGGGGGGGGGGGGGGGGGGGGGGGCTTCGCCATGAATGCGAGATCAGTTGAGTACAACCAAGCCCATATTGTTTGTGGGTTTGGTTGGTACATTGGAGAAGAGGCACGAAGTGGCTTTATGTTTATTAAAATGGAGCCGGAATCAGTTCTGCCAAACAAGCAGATTCTGAAATGTGTAAAGGGATAATGGAGTTGCGCTTTCCGTGGAAATTGGGTAGGAAAAGGCGTCACCATGGAAAGGTGTCCATCTTTTTTTTTGAAAAAAGGTGTTGTGATCAATAATTTGTTGAGCATACTAGGATTCGTTGGATGACAAGGTCCAATACTGGAGACTTTGCTACAAGTAATTCGTCGTGAGAGTGATTTGGGGGTATTTTGGACGGATTTATAAAAAGTAAAGAATGGGGACCCTCGGGGTCGTCTCCCTTCATGCTTCAACAGATCCAGAGTGCTTTGGAGCGCTTGCGGCGTTTGCGTTGACAGTTTTCCATTTGCCTTTCTCGGAAAGCGCTGAAAAGTATTAGAAAAAGAAAAGTTGGGTCATCACAGACAATCGTAGCTCCGTTATTGGGGAGCTGTTGTCATATTCACATCAATCTGCTAAGGTGTAGAATCCCTTGGGGAGCGCTGAGATTGGAAATTCGGAAGAAGAATTACAGGAAGATTCAGAAGAGCTAGTTATCCTGCAAACTATTAGAGAGTTGATTGGTGGGCTGTTCGACAGCTGCGATTGTTTAGGTACAATCTATTAAAGTTGCTGCTTTTGTCTCCTGAATAGACTTATGGCGAGGTCCCTCTTTTCTGAGTTACATTTTTTACCGTCTGGGGTTACTGTGTTTTTGTTTAGAAATTCGGACGCTTTGTATTTTGGAGATTATATTTTTCTGTGTGCTTGGGAACATCTTTTTCAGGAATTTGAGTAATAGTGGGAGGCGAATTAAGGGACAAAGAGACAGTCCTGTTGCATAAGTTTGGAGAACCCATTGGGTAGGAGGCATTTACAGTGTGTCTTGAAAAGAAGTGTTTTCTAAGTTCTGAGTTTGGTGCACCAGCTCAGTTTCAGTGCTGGTTTGTTGAAGGTTAGTACTCGGGATAGGGTTGTTAATGGCTTTTTGGACGAGAGATTGGGTCAAGGGTTGTTTTGTTCAATTTGAGGAGTCGGTGGTGTGGGCAATACAGGCAGACAAAAAACAGTAGCTGCCTGAGTTTCGCTGGGATTTGGGAGAGGAGTTCTGCTGGGATGAGGTTGTGTAGGTGGATCAGCATGCGGGGGCGTGGGGTAGCTGTGATTGTGGCGTAAGATCGCTTTGGTCTTGTAGGATATTTTTCATCAAGCTGGCGTAGGAGTAGTTTGGTAGCAAGTTGAGCTACCACCTCTGTCCAAAAAGTCCTTGGACATCCCCATTAGAGAGTGTTAGAGACATCGTATCCCCTCAAATTTTATTATACCCCTTTCCTATGACGTAACCTCGTCGTAGACGAGCTTACGTGGTCGTACACCCCCGGAAGGGGGTGCCGGCCCCTCCAAAATTAATAGGAAATTTCGGTAGAAAAGGCTTGAAAATTATGGAGTGGACGCTGTATAGGAAGAGGATAGGAGGTAAGTAGGATTCTTGTATCCGGCAACCGGTGCTGGAGCCAGTTGCGCGTCGGTTGCCCAATTTTAATAGTAGTAAATATTTGTTAATAATATCAATATTGGTGTCCTTATATATGTTATTGGAGAGGGCCCGTAGATTGCTCGATATGATGGTTTCAATTTCGTAAAGGGTGTTTGTGAACCCCCCAGAGGTGGTTCTCGTAAGAAAAGCACAGAGTGCAAGAATAAAGGAAAAGTGGTTAATAAAGTTATAGCAATAAAATTTGGTATACCCCTTTCCTATGACATAACCTCGTCGTAGATGAGGTTACGTGTCCGTGCGCCCTCCCGGAGGGGGGTGCTTGCCCCTAAAAATAGGAAATGACCGTAGAAGGCTGAAATTTGGAGATGGTATAGAGGAGGAAGGAGTAAGTAGGATTCAGAGTCAGAGTCGGATCTAGCTCCGGCACCGGTGGTGGAGCCAGGTGCGGTGCTGAGATTTAGTAAATATTTTGTAATAAAATAATAATACAATATTTGTAATCCTTATATCATAATTATTGAAAAACTCCGTAAGATCTCGAATATGAAGGTTATAAGTTCGTAAAGGATGTCTGGGGACCTCCCTCGAGGGGGTCCCCCGAAGAAAAAAAAGCACAGAATTGTATAGAATAGGAAAGGCCTTGAAAATTAAGGATAGTACATAGAAGAAGGAGAAAAGGAGTGAACCTGATGAGTTGGAGTTGGCAACGGCCCCGGTGCTGGAGCCGATGCGGTGCTGAGGTAGTAAACAATACAATGTTGGTGTTATCGGATCTGTAGATCTCGTAATATGAATGGTTTGGGCGTGGTTGTTTGAGGACCCCTGCGAGGAGTGTCCTGCCTGCCTGCCTGCCCACCCCGGCACGAAACCGGCGCGCGAGCGCGCGCGCCCGCAGGTGCAAACGCAAACGTGTTCTGTTTTCTTTTAGTAAAATTTATATTTTTTAGCTTTATGAGTAAAATTTTATATTTTTAGCAAAAAAAAAAAATTTTTTTTTACTTACCAAAAAATTAGTAAATTCAGTAAATCAAACCACACCGTCCACAGCACCGCTCCTGCCCATCCTGATTTATTCGATCCAAGTCCTTTTCTGTAAACACATAAGCCACAAGTTTTGATTCATTCTATGTTTATAACAAAAAAATTAGCGTTTTTACTAACACCCTAATAGCAGTAAATCAGTAAATCAAACCAATCAAAACAACACCCACCCCACCCCACCCCCCACCCGGGATCTATTGATGTATTGATCTATTGATTCAAGTCATATTTTGTATAACATAGCACAAAAACTTTCATTTATTTTTATTTTATTTGTTTAAAAATATATATTTTGCCTAAATTTTATTCTTTTTTATGTTTATCACTTTAAGGAAATTAGCAAATATGACCAGGTTTTTTTTTATATTAACATCATCTAAGCCAGCAGTAAATATTCAGGTAAAATCAAAGAAAAGACCGAAGTCCTCAACTACCGACTCCTCCTTCCTCCTCAGGCGTTCAATGATTTTGATCTATTGTTTCAAGTTACATTCCGAGTATCCATCATTTTGGATAAACAACATAAAAACAAGTTTTTATAAATATTTTAGTACGAATATATTGACTAACGTAAACAAAGTTTTCCAATTAATAAAGCTAACATAGCATCATCTTGCACCTAAGATATAATGTAACAACACAAACCTAGACGACACACAAATCCTAGCACCGAGAATAAAAACTTGCTAACATTAACAAGTTCCAATACTTAAACAACAGTAAAGTAACTTACTCACACTTTTTCACAAAACGTACCCTTTTCACACTTTGTCAAGCATCTTTTAACATATTCATTTGTTAATTTTACATTAATATGGGAATAAATATTTAACAAAAAATTTTATCATAACGCCTTGTCTAAATTAATCCAATTACTGACCACGAAATATAGCTATGACAAACAAGCTTTTTACATTAACATAGTAATATTTACAAAAAATTTACCATAACCTTTTCTAATTATCATAATACCAAACGGATAAATGCAAACATATCAAAGTTTTTATCCAAAAATAACATAAAACTAAGAAAACATATACATACCTTCACACAACAAACATACGAATAAACAACTATATCATTAACACCTTAACCAATAAAGAGAACATAGGGGAAAAGTAAAACAAGTTTCCATTTTTAATAATATATATATTTCAATGGAAAAGAGCGTTATATAAATACATAAAAAGCATGTTTAACTTATTAAAAATATAGTAATTTATATATATATATACAGGGACAGAGGTTTCTGCATAAATTGAGCAGTTCTAATATACTCCGTCCAGAGATTCAACAAACTCCTCTGAAAAGGAGTAAGTATAAATCGCATATCTGGGCAGCACTAACCCATTGTTCTGCATATTCAGGTTCAATAGCATTCATTCTCTCGATCCAAAGAGAGAGAAGTAAACTTTTCCACTTTGTTAGTTATTAGCATACTCCTGTATACCTCATTATATGGTAAACCACATGTTTCACAGTCTAAATATTTTAGATTATCTCATGAGCTATAAGAATTAACTCCTCAAGTATGTCAACATCGTCAGATGCGATGGTTTAAATTCGGTTTTTCATTTTTAATGCATATCTGTAAATATTTTCGATGTTCGAACTGTGAACAACTATATCATTACCGCCAGAAGGGTCGCGCTAATCGTGGGCTTCCAATATGTTTTGCGTACATTCAAGGCTTTTTAATAATTTCACACGAACGAGAAAACA
>JABUQX010054859.1:0-10000 GCA_015478945.1 Trachelipus rathkii
CCATTAGAAGATTCTCTGTTCACCATCGACTCCTGCGGTACCATAAGTGCGGTATACCCTTGGGGTATCTTTAGTAAAAAAAAAAAAGCAAAATTTAATAGAAAGTCCATTTATTTTAACGTGTAACCTATAAAAGGTCTCTAAATAGGTTCTGTTATCCTATAATTTAAATTATTAAATAATTTTTTTTATTTTTTTATTTTCTTTTTACATTTTCTTATGTGAAAATTTTACCAGGATTCCAAAAAATGTATTCTTTTCGCTGTAGCTATTGTAGTTTTTGAGATATAATTTTTTTTTATATTTATATATTATTTTTATTTTTTTTTTTTTTTTTTTTACATTTCAGGGCAAGCAAACTTTGGACCAGCATTCCAGCAAATGTTATTCCGTTTTTACTGTAGCATTTAATAGTTTTTTAATGATACATATGAAGGCTAACAGACGCTGACCTATTAATCTGTATTAAATGGTACATTATTAATAATGTAATTAGAATAATATTAATAACGTACAGTAACGACTATCACGATCAAAGTAAATATCTATTCTGTTTTTGTCATAATCGTTGTATTATAGCTAATAATAATAATAATAATAATAATAATAATAATAATAATAATAATAATAAATAATAATAATAATAATAATAATATAATAATAAATAATAATAATAATCACCATTAACAAAACTTTAACCCGTAACTACAACATGGCGTAGGCAGATTTCATTTAGGGGGGGGCAAGGTTTGAGTGATATATATATATAATATATATTATATTTATATATATGATATATATATATATATATATTATATATATATATATATATATAATATATATATGATATATATATAATATATATATATATATATATATATATATATATATATAGCAGCTTTATCAGCCGCCAAATGCTATCGACATACTGAGAGTTCCAGCGGAGAATACTGTCTGAAGAAGCTAGCTGAATAAAAAGCACACAGCTAGTTTGACTTCAAGCCAATATGAAAACGAAAGCACATTAAAAGTTACAGCTAGTTGACTTCAAGCCAATATGAAAACGAAAACACATTAAAAATATTTAAAAAAATATATATGTTTATAATACGTTAGTAATTGGTAATTACTCCTTCAGTATATATCGATTGATGTATCTTTTTTTACAGTTTTTCTACTAATAAACCCTTGAAAACGTCGTCTGGCAAACATCTAAGGTTCAGTTTTTTATATCGCCAAGATTTAGGGGGGGCAAGTGCCCCCCTGCCTACGCCCATGATTGTAACTATGATTGTAACCCGAACACTCTTTAGTGTTGCTGTTTCATTGTGTCATAGAGTCATAGACTATAAGCCCTATTTTAAGATTTTGAACCTAGAGCTAGGGTTAAAAATTGAAAATTAATGCCATAGAATCACTTAAAAAATAATACTATACCGAACTTAAAAAAAGTTTGTTTACAATTTAATTTCGTGTGACGTCACGAATCTGAAAAATAAAAAACTTAAAAATAAAAGAAATCTATTAAACAATGCCTATTTTTCTTAAGGGAGGGGAGATGGTGATCAAACACCTCACGCAACCATACTGCGGATATAATTTGAATTTTAGGGCTTCTCTTTTTAGTTACCCATTGAAGAGTTTTATGGTATCAACGTAAACGAATTTCTTCAATTTAAAATTTATTTAGTAAGTTCTAGTATTAATTCTTACAGCATGATTAATGTACTAAATTTTAATTTTTAATACTATAAATTTAAGTAATTTAATTTTTGTTTCATAGAATATTGATATATAAAATATAACTTAATATTTTGGTAACTATTATATTTTTATATTCGGAATTATTTAATAATAATAATAATAATAATAATAATAATAATAATAATATAATATAATAATTATCTAGCAACCAAACTAGGTAAAGTTGGGGGTGGTGGGCTAAATCTGGATACAAATAATAGCAATGGTAACTGTAATAGTGGGGAGATAAATAAAACTAATGTTGTTACAGGTTTAAATAATGATGATAGCAATAAAAATAACAGCATTTCGAGTATCAAATGTTTTTACACAAATGCTCATAGCCTTAGAAATAAAAAAGATGAGCTGATTAGTTATACCATAAATGAGAATCTAGACATTATTTGCATAACTGAGGCATGGGTTAATGAAGAATTATATGGAGACTCCTTTCAGGAATATAAAATAGAGGGATATTCACTTTATTTATACCAGCGTAGAGGAAAGAAGGGTGGTGGTGTGGCGCTTTATGTTAAAAGCAATATTCAATCTGTACTGACTGACTTTAAAATTAATCATGATATTGAATCAGTGTGGGTAGATATCCTTATATACAATAAATCATATAGAATAGGGGCATTTTATAAACCTCCTGGCCAGAGTCCAAAATTAGAAGCAGAAATTGTGAAAGAAATTGAAACAGCATGCCACAGTAAAGAAAAAAGGTTAGTCATAATGGTGATTTTTAATTTTCCTGGCATTCAATTGGATTCCTTGTCTAATATGGACCGTAGTAAGTTCTGCAGTTCCATAAATTGTAATACTTAGATAACTTTTTGACCCAGATGGTCCAAAAACCCACAAGATACGATGCACTATTAGACTTAATATTAAACTAATGATGTAAGTATGGTAAGGATATGATAAGAGTTAAGAGTTGAAAGGCAGAATATTTAGGACTTAGTGACCTAATTAATTAATTAAGATATTAATGTATGTATAATGCGTGATATTCTGGGCCCAAACTTGCAAGTAATTAAGAGGAAAAAGAATCAATAGATTTCCGAAAATCGAATTTTATTACCGTAAATTTAACCGAGACATGTAATAGTATAACTGAACTGGGATAAAGAGTGTTAAAGACAAAAACTGTTTTATCATGTGGGAACATATAAACAAATTTTTAATGATATTCAGTTCAGCATATGTTTCTAAAGATAAAACCCATTAGCGGGTGGCGTAAGAGAAACCGTGTTTGTGATAGAGAGATAAGAGAGAAAATTAATGAAAAGAATCGCAGATGTTTTAAAATATTCAAGGTAGTAATAGGGAAGATGATTTAGAAAATTATAGAAAAATAGAAATGAACTTAAACCAGTCAATAAGCAAAGGCAAGATAGAGGCAGAAAATTAATTTAGCAAGGAATATTAATAAGGACCTGAAGAAGTTTTTTTAGCTTTTTATAAATTTAATAGTAAGAATAGAACAATTGGTCCAATTAAAGTTGATGAAAATTAGTGAGTTCAGATAAGGAGTTGGTTAAATTTTTAATGCTTATTTTGCTTCAGTGTTTTCAGGAAAGATTAGATAATAGTTCAGAGACTAATAGTTCTTGTATGCATGTACCAAATAGACTTACAGAATTTGAATTTAATGTAAAAGATATTAAACGTTTATTAGATCATATTGAACCAAGTAAAGCTGCAGGCCCGGATGGTATATATGGTAGAATTCTGAAGAAGGGTAGTTTAAGCATTGCAAAGGCACTGGTAATTTGATTTTTTAAGTCGATCGTACATTTGGTGAGGTACCAGATAACTGGAGAACAGCATAGGCCTATGTTATGCCTATTAAAAGAAAGGTAGTAAGGAAGATTTGGGAAATTATAGGCCAGTTAGCTTTTAACATCTCTGGTTGTAAAGGTTTTGGAAAAGTTACTGAAAGGTCATATAGAGAAATATTTAGAAGATAACAAGGTTTTGTATGACTCCCAGCATGGTTTCAGAAAGGGTAAGTCTCATGTCAGACAAACCTTTTAAAATTTATGGAATACATTACTGACTGCATTTGACCGAGGAGATGCAGTTGATATTGTATATTTAGACTTAGTAAAGCTTTTGATAAGGTTTCCCCACATAAGGCTGAATGAAAAAACGTTTTGCAATGTGGTATAGGTGGAGTGGCACATGGTTGGATTAAAGAGTGGTTGCGAAATAGAAAACAGTGTGTACAACTAAATGGGAATAAATCATCATGGGAAAAAGTGTGAAGAGTGGTGTCCACAGGGTTCAAGGCCTGGGGCCACTATTGTTCCTCATATATAAAAATGATTTAGATCAGGGATTAAATGCAAGGTTTATAAGTTTGCAGTGATAACAAAGTGGCCACCTCAGTTAGGAATAGTGAAGGATGCCTAAAGATTCAAAATGATCTCTAGATTAAACTTCTGGGTGGGCAGATAAGTGGCAAATGGATTTTAATAGTAAAAAGTGTTAAGGTTTCTTCACACTAGGTTATCAAATAAAATTTTAACTACGATATGAATGGGGATGGCTGGAGTCTGTGGACCAAAAAAAGATTTAGGTGTGGATATAAGCAGTAATTTGGAGTAGCTAATCAGTGTTTGAAAGCTAGAAATAAAGCTAATAAGATGCTGGGCATAATAAATCGCAATTTTGTTTACAAGACCAAGGAAGTAATAAGTAAACTGTATAGATAGCTATGTTAGGCCAGTAATAGGGTATTGTGCACAGTTTGGGCTCTTTATTTAAAGAAAGACTTAGATCATGCTAGAGAGAGTGCAACGTAAGGCAACAAGGATGATTTCTGTCTTTGTTTGAGGGTAAGGAGCTATGAAGGAGAAGGCTGAAGGAGTTAGGAATGTTTTCTGTAGAAAGGCGAATTTCCCAGAGGGGACATGATACAAGTCCTACAATATATTACATCTATTGATACATAGTAGACGCAATAAATTTTTTCATAGTAGACATGACAGGTGACCAGGGGCATATTAAGAAAATAAAGAAGAAAGCATGCATCTTGATATAAGAAAGCATGCATTCAGTAATAGGTTGTTAAATTTTGGAATAGTCTGCCAGAGAAGGTTGTTGAGTGTGACTCGACTGCAACATTTAAGAAACGGTTAGATTCGTTTATGGATGGGTTGGGTATCATATAATATATTGACGAAGCCAAATTGGCGGGTTTTTAGTTATAGCAGTTATTGTTAGATGGCATGTGTGACCATAACTTAGTTATTAATGCATTTGGATGGTTTGGGTATCATATTTATATATCATTAGTTTGACTAAGCCTAATTGGTGGATTTGTAGTTTACAACAAATTGACAAGCCCAGGGTGCTTTGTGGATTTTGCATGAGCATGTTTGGGTAGTAGGTTGACTGGGACAGTCCCGATAGGCATGTGGCTTTTTACTGTCTCTATATTCCTAATGTACCTAATTCCTAGCACTAAAATAAGGATGGTAAAAAAAAGAAAATCCAAATGTAAAACAATTCTCATCTTTCATATATGCTTGCATAAAAATTTTAAATCTTTTTAACAATGTTCAAATTTCTGGGGAAAAAAAATTCTACGTCACAACTTTTGGAGAACTAGAAATAAAGTTTTGGCAGGCGCGTTCCAATTCACCTTTTTAAATATAAAAAGGTTTTATTCACCTGTATCTAAAAAACTACGATAGCTACAATAAAAACTGAATACATTTTTGAAATTAGCGACCATCTTAATGCTGGAAATGAAGAAATAAAGAAAGGGCGATAATATAATAATAAAAAAGATTAATAATATATATGGGGTATAGTCCGTTTGATTCGAGGGTAATGTGTTGTAATATAATATATATTATATATATATATATATATATATATATATATATATATATATATAGTATTATAGTATATATATATATATATATATATACTATATATAATATATATATTATATATATAATATATATATATATATATATATAGGACCAGTATTCCGAAGAGGCCAGGCATGTAACTGGAAAACTATACGCATCTACAGGAATATATATTATATTTATATATTATAGTATATATATATATATATATTATATATAGTATATGATAATATATATATATATATATATATATTATATATATATATATATATATTATATAATATAATATAACAAGCATCCCGAAGAGGCCAGGTATGTAACTAGAAAACTAAATAACATCTACAGGAAAATAAATAACATTTTTGATTTCAGCAGTAATTTCATCGATAAAACTAAATTTTTTTTATTTTAATTCTATATTTATAAATAACCCTTAAATATTAGTATAATTTTAGATCTGGCAAGCGTACGCTGTGATTGACCTTGAATCCTTGCAAGTACGAGAGCAAGAGTTAACAAATAGTATTTACCAATTTTTTACGCTTTGGAGAAAATATTATTTTTTCTTTTATATCCTTTTTAGGGGTTCGAGCCGACAGGGGACAGAGGGGGGACGAAGTTCCCCCTTGTGTCCCCGGTAGGGTAGGCCGGGAAACCCCGACTCTGTCCATTTTTTCTTGTTTAACCGTGGGATATTCTTTAGTTAAATAAAACAAATTCAACATTTGGCAACTTTGCGCGCTTTCTCGGTACTTCACATTATTATGTAATATATAACATATATTACATAGTATATATTATTTATTAATCTATGATATATAATATATGTTATATATTAATTATATATTAATATATAATATACATTACATATTTATCTTAAAACCTGGTAGTTAAAATTGAACTTTCTCCTGGAAAATATCCTGAAGAATATTGGTTCAGTAATAAACATTTCCTTTTATTTCTTTACGATGCAGGAAGTTTAAGCGGTGTCACTTAAAAAACTTGAATTGTTGAAAGTTTATTTTTTACTGTAATTGGCTAATATAGGGAAGACGCGAAAGAAATACTAAACAAAATGACGTTTAAAATATTGTAATACAATTTTCTACAAGTTGTTTGTAGGAATTGCTTTCGCTACTTATTCCCATTAAAAATGTTCATAGGTTCTTTGTAAGATTAATGGTCTTTTGTCAAGCTATGAAATACTATGCGTTATATAAGTAAATATAAGTAGTTTTCATAGTAAACATTTTAAGGCTTCCATTAACCTTGCAGAGAACCTATGGCCATTTTTATATTGGTTGGTTTGTTTGCTTGCTTGAGTGTCCGTGGTCAAACGCTTGGACGCATAAGGACATTCCAAAAAGATTTTTTACCCAAATCCCAACACAAGTCGCAAGATTGCAATGCTCTTTCGTACAACCATTAAGCTCAGTTCCAGTGTGTTGACAGATACTGGAACTTTTCCAGATGTTTTATAAGACTTCTTTATTACACCCAGGGTTCCAACTACTATGGGAATCACCACGATGTCATTGGTGTTCTCCACATTCTTCGATTCGTGGTTTGAGTCTTTGGATATTTTATCTCCTTTTCCATTCCATATTGACACTACGTTGTTATTCCTTTGGGACTCCCACTTCATATAATATAGACAACTTTTGATCTCTTTATCCTTGACTAAATGTCAGGTCTATATGGGCGACTGCTACATCCGTTGGAATGACAGAATCATAGAGTAAAAGCACCTCTTCGTTTTCTTCCATTTCCGGGGGATTGTGTTTCCAGTAGTTGGCCGCTTCTGTCCTAATATTATACTTTTGGCACAATTTAAAATGGATCAACCTGCAGATGGTGTTATGCCTTTCCAGTGTATAGATGTCTATTTAGCAGAGTCTGATATCCTGCTAGAATGTGAGGGACAGATTCTGTGTCTTGGTCGCCCACTCTACATTTGGGTCGCTGAGTGTTACTCCTTTCTATATGGCCTTCGATATCCATTTGTCTAATTGTTCTATCTTGAGACTATAAGTAACCTCTTTCCTTTCGCTTTGAATCGTTCCTCGTGAGTTCTCCACGACTTTTACTTTATCTATATAACTTCGTCAATGATTTCTTGTAACTCTTTTGCCATGCTTGTTGTCTCATTTGATTCATATGTTTTTTATTTACACTCTAATTCCAAAGGTGGCTTTTATATTTTGTCCCTTTTCCTTTTGCGTTGTTTCTTCCCACTTTTGGCTGTTCCACTCTAATGTTTGTTCACAATTCATGTAGTCCGTTTCTTTATTAGCGAGGTTGTTGTTGGCGTTGCCAGTTTCTGTTGATACCCACTGGATGGAATTTTCTTTGCGCTTTCCAGTTATTTGGCGCCCAAACCTCTTATTTTCTCTTTTGTATATTTAATTATCTCCACCCAACCCCATGCCTCCTTCATACGTTCCGGTACATTCTAGACAAAATATGTCCCCTATATATCAATTTTGTGTGCATTTAACATTTTTCTCGTCTTAATATCGATTCTTGTTAAGGTCTCCTGGAACAAGTCTAATCACTCCCACAACTGTACAGGAAAGACAGGTAAGACTATATGTTCTAATCGGCCTCTATTTTATTCCCAGCACTTAATCTCCTGATGATTTTAATATAGCCTACAGTCTCATTGTTCTGTGTATCTATAGCCGATTCTCTTCCATCGTCGTATCTCCCAACTTCTCTGACTCCTCCACTCTTAGATATTTATAAGTATTCTCTTGTTCCAGTTGCCGTATGATGGTATCGTCAATTATGATGTTTTCATTCTCCGTTCTTCTCCCTTTCCTGAGTGTAAGGAAAGCACATTTATCTAGTCCAAACTCCATACATATATCCTCCGAGAACTTCTTCACTACATCCACCTGCTTGATTGTTTCTTGTCTGTTTGGGGCATATAATTTTAGGTCATCCATATAAAACAGATGTGAGATTATTCTGCTTGATTTTTCATTACGTGCGTTAATTCTGTATCCATTTGTAATTTATTATTAGATTGCTTAAAAGGGTTAACTGGCCAAAATGAAAAGAGCAGTGGCGATAGCGAATCCCCCTGGAGATCCCTCTTTTTATATTGATTTTTTCAACTTCAATAAGTCCCCTTTTCATATTTTAGTTTTTAATGTTACTTTTATTTTCACATTCTTCTTTTATAACATCCACTATTTTTTTTTTATTTATTTTGTATATTTTAAAACTTCTTTATCCAGGTATGAGAACACATTCATATGCCTTCTATAGATCTATCTTCACGTCATGCCTAGTATTTCTGTTCTTTCCTACTATTTTCAAGAATCATTTGTTGATTAATAATTGGTAATTGTTGTGCCCATTAATATTTCATTGTATGCATCCTTTGTTCTTCGTTTACTATTTATATTTTCTACATGTTTGTGTATTCTAGATGCTATTATTGCTCGCCATTTATTCTTACGTCTTAAGCCGCGGATTTCGTCATCTTATTTTGAATTATATTTATCTAGATAAGCAGTTATAATACATCTTTATAAAGAACTTTTGTCCTGTTTTATGCGTGTGAGTGCAGTGAAGTCCAAAAATATTAATATATTAGCGCAGAAAACTTATAATAGAATATAGTAGGCCCTATTAGGAGCCCTCAGGTTGAGTACTATTGTAGACAGTTTTTATATTATATATTTATCCATCTATTTTTGGCTATGTCATTCATTGGTTTAGCAGGCCTTGGGGGTAAGACAAACCAAGGGCCTAATTCTTCCTCAGCGGCTTTCCTAGTAGGGAACCTACGCTCAAATTTCCTTCTGTAAATACTTTTCCACAAATGCAAGTAGGCCAATGTAGGTTCCTACTTGTTATGTTAAATAACGGCATTTATTTTTATTTATTTATTACTATATTATTTTATATGATCATTATTTTTTTTTTGTATTATTTATTTTTTTTTATTACCCAGGACGTCTGGGGTTTCTGTTACAGGCTACATTTCCTGCTCAACAAATATATTGCTTCAAAATGGTAACTTGTTTCACAACTTAAGGCAAGGATTTCTGTATGGAAAACAACAACATACCACAGAGCTTATATATATATTATATAATATATTATATATGATATATATATATTATATATATATATATAATAATATATATATAATATATATATATATATATAATATATATATATATACTATATATATAATATATATATATATATATATATATACGCAACGAACACCGGAGACAGTGTGAACTATAGTCGTATTTGTGCTGTTGTTTCCTCTATCTTAATTCACTATTTCCTTTCTCTTGCTCAATTCTCCTGCTCTCGTCATGCCTGATTCTGACACGAATTCTACTCCC
>JABUQX010054859.1:15000-18075 GCA_015478945.1 Trachelipus rathkii
TTTCCATGTCTCGAATGATTTTAAAATAAAATAATCTTAAAGGTTAACTATGTTAAAAGATTTTACAAAGCTAATAATAAAATTGCTGCACCAGTTTTTTTTAGAGGGTCTGGGTGGGGTGGTTTTTGCTATTCGGACATAGAGGAGGGCAAGCAATGTTCGAATTTTCCTAAAAAAAAAAAAAAAAAAACAAACCAAAATAATCTTTAATTTTTCTTCCCCTAATAATTATGTGAAATTGTTACAAAGAAATTTATCATTTTATAAATCTTTTGGAAAGCAAATTTTTAATGAGAGTAAGTGGGCGACCGACCATTCTTTTATTTGTTAATAAAGTTCTTTCTTAATTCGGGAAATAGTTTCCAGATATTTGAAGTTGAAACAGTTCTACACAAAATACTCTTTTTGAATCGAATTTCGTTCGTTTTCCAATATTCACTGGCCAAATTTTTTCGTTTCAGCATTTTTTTTTTTTTTAATTTGAGGAATCAATACTTTTTTTTTTTTTTTTTATAAAAAAATTTGAATTTTTTTGAAAATGTTTTAAATAATGTCGTTTAAGTTATAATCAATAACAGCAGTTTTGAATGTTTAGGAGTAATTTTGTTCAGTTCGGATTAAAAAAAATCTAGAAACCCGAGCAATTTTTGCTTCGCTCACAACCACAAAGTTCTTATAAAACACTTTCGTTTATCATTTATTATAATTACCAAACTTGCGAGGTATTTATGAGCACTATCTTAAAGTGGTGAATAATAAGGATTAAATTAAAATTCAACTGTGTCAGCATATCTTCATTCATGTATTTATTTATATTTTATAAATTTTCACTTAATTACATTTAAATTTTATTTATTTTTAAAAAATATTTTAATGTTAAAGTAGAATGTTTTTAAATGAGGCTTAAATGTCTAATAGTTGCAACACAATAGAAATCCACACATATTTATAAGTCCATTCCTGGTCTAATTCTTTAATTTCAAAGTTATTTTTTTTTTTTTGAATGTTTTTATGGGCTCTTCCGTTTTTTTAGAAACGATGAAGCACAAATATTCAGGTCCCAAAGTCATCCCACAATATGTCTGAGGAGAAATGTACTTACAACCATTATCCGTCTCTCAGCATATTAGGCTATCGATTCCAGTGGATGACTATTGACAAATTTCATTTTATTTTAATTTAACTTTTATTCTTGAGAAGTTTCAAATTTTTAAAGGAGAAAACCTTTGATAGACATCGACGGATTCGTCTCAAAGATGTCAATTCAAATAGTGATTTTTCCTTCACAAATCTAGCTAGTAATTGGAAATTGATGATTTTTCATTTCGATTGAGAATTAAAAACACCTCTGAACCGAAATAAAAAATCTGACAGAAGGCAGAATTCCTCCAACCGCATCCACACTGCAACCGTAGCGCTTATTATTTTTTCCTATAATTACTATCTATTTATTTCCTTTATTAATCACCATTCCAGGGAACTTTGGGGTTTCCTCTTCTCCTTTATGGCATGTTCAAATGTTTCTTTTAGGCCTTTGAATGAGGAAACACGCCTTCCTACAATCAATACATGTCATACATAAATTTTTTCGACCTTTCTTACTATTTTCTATTATCATTTTGCTAATCAAATTGATTGTCCTTCAGTTCCAATAAGTACAACCTGCTTCGCCCTTTTTCGTTCTTCACTATGTTGTTGCTTGCTACATATTTCCATGCTTACTAAGCATGTCTTTTTAAGTGTTCTTTCCATTAACACTCATAACATTTTAAATATTTTTAATTCTTTTTTTTTTTAAATTTCTCTCCTCAAAGGGCGGTATTAATACCCTCATCCCGGTCCAAACCTCAGACCTAAGGATGAGGGATTTTCTGTTTACCCCCAGCACCCTTGAACCTGGGCCCGAAATGCGTAGTAGGGCACCCATATTTTCCGCAGAGTCCCCATGGATTCCCCCCAAGGCATGGACAACTCACCATCCATGCATCTATTTTTGATGCGTAAGCATGTGTCTTTTTAGGTCTTCTTTCATTACACTTATAGCTACACTCAGAACATTTAAATAATTTTATATTTTCATGTTTAAGCTTGTGTAATCTTAAGCTTCTTTTCTTATTACATTCATAGTCGCACTCATCACATTTAAATAATTTTATATTTTGATGCGTAAGCATATGTGTTTTTAAGTATCCTTTATGATTACACTCATAGCTACACTCAGAACATTAAATAATTTTATATTTCAGTTTCAAGCATGTGTATCTTAAGCTTCTTTTCTCATTACACTCATAGTCGCACTCATCACATTTAAATAATTTTAAATTTTGATGTGCAAGCATGTGTCTTTTTAAGTTTCCTTTCTGATTACACTCATAGTCGCACTCATCACATTTAAATAATTTTATATTTTGATGCGTAAGCATATGTGTTTTTAAGTATCCTTTATGATTACACTCATAGCCACACTCAGACATTATAAATAATTTTTATATTTCATCGGTTTAAGCATGTGTAATCTTAAGCTTCTTTTTTCATTTACACTCATAGTCGCACTCATCAATTTTAATCATTTAATTTGATGTGTAAGCATGTGTGTTTTTAAGTTATCTTTCCGATTACACTCATAGCCACACTCAGAACATTTAAATAATTTTATATTTTCATGTTTAAGCATGTGTAATCTTAAGCTTCTTTTCTCATTACACTCATAGTCGCACTCATCACATTTAAATAATTTTAAATTTTGATGTGTAAGCATGTGTGTTTTTAAGTTTCCTTTGTGATTACACTCATAGCTACACTAGAACATTAAATATTTTATATTTCATGTTTTACAATAAACTTTTGTGAGCTCCCTTTCATACACTCAATAGTCACACTCAGAACATTTAAATAATTTATCTTTCCTGTTAGCATGTGTAATCTTAAGCTTCTTTTCTCATTACACTCATAGTCGCACTCATCACATTTAAATAATTTTAAATTTTCTGAATGTGCAAGCATGTCTTTTTAAGTCTCCTTTCTGATTACACTCATAGCCACACATCAGAACATTTAAATAATTTATAATTTTAT
>JABUQX010054860.1:5000-10000 GCA_015478945.1 Trachelipus rathkii
ATATTGTTTATTATCTTGATACCTATTATGTATATATATATCTATATATATATATATATATATATATAATATACTATATATATATATATATATATATATATATATATATATATAACTATATATATATCTTTATATATATATATATATATATATATATATATATATATATATATATAATATAATAATATATATATATATATATATATATATATATATATATATATATATATATATATATATATATATATATATATATATATATATATACATATATATATATATATTTTTCTATATATGTGTATATATATATATATATATATATATATATATATATATATATATATATATATATATATATATATATATATTTATATATATATATATATATATATATATATTAGGGTGGACCAAATCTTGATTTTCCCTATTTGGAGATGCAGAAGTGGATACTTATTTTTAATATCCGCAGATTACGGATGCGGATTGTAGATAGATTTAGAAATCGAGAATTTAGCCACAATTACTTGAAATATTATTAAAAAGATTTGAGCAAAAAATATAAAGTTTACTATCATCATTACTATTATCATTATTATTATCATTATTATTATTACTATTATCATTAATCATCGTTACTATTATGATGAGGTTGCTCTTTTTAGGGATTTCAATGTGCGCAACGATGAGTGCTTGGGGTCTTCTCACAATGATCCAGATGATCCAGAAGGGAAGGAAAGACCGAATCATTCAGCCTTCTTGACGATTACGGAACTTTACATATTCCTGATTGGGTATATTATTTCTGGGGCATCCCTTGACCTAAGCTTCACCACTAGTCATTATACCCATAAATACGCCATCTTCTTTCCCATTGATAAATCCGATCACAGATTTATAACTCTCGTCATTTTAACG
Organism: Trachelipus rathkii; assembly: GCA_015478945.1. Taxonomy (NCBI): domain Eukaryota; kingdom Metazoa; phylum Arthropoda; class Malacostraca; order Isopoda; family Trachelipodidae; genus Trachelipus; species Trachelipus rathkii. Next base: position 5,916 of record JABUQX010054860.1, read on the forward strand.
TTTTCTCTCTCCAACAGTTCCATCATAAAGTAAGCGTACCTCTGGCACATTATTCGAGCTGATTGGAGGGCTTTGCATTGATTTACACTAACTATCCCTATAGAGTGGTTGCTTTGACTACGAAGATATAATGATAAGGTGGTAGATTGTAATCGCTGATGAGATGATCCGGTTTATTCCTTCTACGTCTAATCTTTCTCCTCAAAATTCATAATTCGATTTTGTTTGTTCTCGAGCCATTCAGGCTAGAGACAGTGCATATTGCGAGTGGAAAATTTTTCGTTCTGATATCAAACTCACTAATTTTTATTTATAACTTGGAATAGGTGCTCGGATATTATTCAAAGTAACGTGGACGTTTGATAAACAAAAGTGCGCTGGCCTCGTGGATTTGCTACAGACAAATGTTTTTAGCCTCTGGACAAAATATCTCTAATAATTTCTGCATATCTGCCTTTCCCCTCTCTTATTTGCTTTGATGATATTCTCTAACTGAAAAGACCAACCTCTCTCTCTCTCTCTCTCTCTCTCTCTCTCTCTCTCTCTCTCTCTCTCTCTCTCTCTCTCTCTCTCTCTCTCTCTCTCTCTCTCTCAGTTCATTTATCTTTCTGTTTTCCTCTAACTCAACTCTAGACGACTCCGGCAATCCTCCACCTGTTACTTCTCCTCTCATGATAAATACCCTACCTCTGATTCATTTGTTCGGATGCATGGGTTCCTGAAATTTATGAAAGTTAGTAAGACCAATGACTTGGATGTCACTTCTCCCTGAGAATTTAGAGAGGGTGAGGCTGAACAGGTGCCTCACCTAGTTCAATCATTCTCTCTCTGTACCTCAGTATTAACACTTTACCTTAGTGTCGGTAACTCACATATGCCCATTATATTCCGAAGTAAAGAAGCCTCTTTGACCTTTCTAACATTCGCCCTATTGTTCTCGCGTATTTTGTCTAAAGTCTTTGAAACCATTCCTATCTCCCATTTCTTTGATCATCTAGTGCCTCATTCCATTCTTTCCAACCATCAATATAGCTTTTGGCGCTCGAGCTCTACTGAGATATACTATTATATTTCATAGACTTATGATCTTCTGCCCTTAGGGATTAGGAAGAGCCTTGTGTGGTGGCTCTTTACATCTAAAGGCATTTGACCGGGCATGATATGCGTCTCTACTAGACAACCCATCTTCATTTGTATTTTCTTCTTCAGTTTGCTTACTTTTGTTTATCTTTCCTTCAAATCATCCCATAGATTGTCGTTCACCCGTCAATTTCTTTTTATCCTGTCAATAGTGATTTCCTCAGAATTCTGTCTCATCCACTCTATCCCTTCTTTTCATTAACGATCTCAGCAGCTCATCCGACCATTTCAATTCATATGAGAATCTCTCGGCATCCCTTTCTTCTGTTCATTTCAAACTTGCTACCAGGATACAAGTTGGTAAGTTGTACATTTGGATTTTGAACTATCATTCCTTTATTATTAGATGAGACCAGAAACGGATGTGACGGATAGATAGATAGATAGATAGATAGATAGATAGATAGATAGATAGATAGATAGATAGATAGATAGATAGATAGATAGATAGATAGATAGATAGATAGATAGATAGATAGATAGATAGATAGATAGATAGATAGATAGATAGATATTTTTATCTCTTGATATTGAAAGACGTGAGGGCGAAATATAATCTAATTTAATTTTTTTTTCAAAATTGGACTGAGAAGAATTTTGAGTTTTTGGAGTAGGGTTGGCAATACACCGGTGCGGTGCGGTGCGGTGCGGTGCGGTGTGGTGCAACACAATTTCAGAGGTTTGCTGAGGGGGGGGATGTAAAAAATAAAATTACTGTGTGGAGCAGTGCAGTGCTATACGGAAAAATGCAGTGCTCTGTCAACCCTGTTTTCGAGTTCATCATCACCTAAGAAGGGTTCTAAATTTCCAAACCTGCAGAAAACAAGTAAATTTTATATTGGTTTCTGCTACGGCTCCGCTAAATCATTTTAAAATTGCTCGTCTTTGGATTCAACTCCGGCTCTGGCTATGGTTCCAGCCCCAAACCCAAATTGCTCATCTCTTGCATAGACTCCAAAGTCCAAGCCCATTTATTTTAACTTATTTTTAGCAAAATAAGATTTATTATATCTTCATTTTATTTTATTTTTTTTGGTTTGGCCCCACCAATCAAATTAAACTAAAAGCCCCGTAGCACCCGTGCACCCGTAAGCACACGCTAGCACCGCATACTTGCGGAAGGATAGGTAACACCCTTCCATTCTCATGTGAGGGAGCTGTCGGGTCATAGCCCCTTTGCCTGGAGAATTTAAGTAAGCCTGTTGTGATTTTTATTAAATTAATCAAATTTTGAGGGAGGGCTAGCTGACAATCTGGGGTTATGCTCCTGCCTCCCCCCTTTCACATAGTTGCGCCTATGGTACACCCATCAAAGCTTACTGTGTTGAAAGAACTATACTCTATATTCCCAACAAATGCAATGGTTCCTATATGTTTGTCTGATAAAATAATATAATAATAATAATAATAATAATAATAATAATAATAATAATAATAATAATAATAATAATAATAATAATAATAATAATAATAATAATAATAATAATAATAATAATAATAATTATAAATAATAACAAAATAATTATAATAATAATAATAATAATAATAATAATAATAACATATTAAAATAATAATAATAATAATAATAATAATAATAATAATAATTAATATAATTTCACAGGTCAACAAATTTCACATTTTTTCTTTTCTCTATGACGATACTTCTTGTCTCTTATTTTTTTTTTTTGTTATACTCGTATTTAAGTATATTATTATTTGTGTATTTTATTTTTTTAAATGTATATACTATTTTTTTTCTTTTTTTATTGGGTGGCCATATTAAAATATGAAATTTGATTTTTTTAGATCCAGTAATCTGGATTTGATATTGATAAATAAAAAGTTATTAAATACAAAATAAAAATACAGTAATACACCAAGAGCTTGGTTGTGAATGCATCCTAAAGTCTAAATGAAAAATGTCATGACGTCGAAAATCATTGTTATGATTTATTTAACGATCTAAGTATCACCCCCAAACTTTCTTGCGAAAAAAAAAATTGCAAGACAGACCTATAAGCATAGTATTTGGAACCAAGCCTATATTTACTGGTTCTGCTAAAATAGGTACACTTAGAAAAAAGTTTAGTTAAAATAACAACTTTTTTAGTTATTTCTACTTTTTTTCAGGTTACGGTGAGCTCCAACCTCTAAAAAGTAATCTTTACTACTTTTGGATAGTAGAATGAAAACTACTACTTGTATTAGTTAAAATTACTTTTTGTGTGGTAGTAAAATGAACTTTTGTTTAGTAGTATAAAGGACAATTTAATTTTAACTATTTTTTTCTACTACAACTTGTAGTAGAAAGAGAGGTGGTAAATTTTACTATGGTTTGAAGTCGTTATATTTACTACTTGTGTAGTTGTCATTGTGTGATTGTAAAATATATTCCACGCATTGACCACCATCATTATCAGCAACTTGAATTTACTTCAATACCTCATAGTATTACGTCACATCACGTCATTGAACTCGTATTGATATTGATCCATATTGATTCGATCACCGGCCAGTCTGGAGTGAAGATTCGAACACTCACCTCTTTAGCTTCCGCGTGTTGTCTAACCACTAGACCAAGGAGGATGATGATTTTATACGATAAAAATTTTAATTTTATAGGTTCGCTTATTCGTATATATATATATATATATACTATATATATATATATATCTATATATATAATATAGATAATATATAATATATATATATAATATATATATATATTATAGTATATATATATAATAGTTATATTATATAATATATATATTATATATTATTTATATTATATATATAGTTATAATATTAATATATTAGTATATATATATATATATCTATATATATATATATATTATATATATATATAATATTTATTTACAAATATTATACTGGCGTTATAAATATTTCAAACCTTTTACAAATATACACACACACACACACCTACA
>JABUQX010054860.1:15000-17500 GCA_015478945.1 Trachelipus rathkii
GGAACAAAAAAAAATCATTTCGCCTCTAGAAGATCTATTTATGTATCATAGAGGTTACCTGCAAAAATTTTCTTTTGGATCTCGTAACTTTCGCTTCGTGGAGACATTAAAGCAATTTGTATATATATTATAATATATATTATATAATATATATATATTATATATATAATATATAATATATATATTATAATATATATTATATATATATATATATATATATATATATATATATATATATATATATATATAATTGTATTATACTATTATATATATAACAATGGTGAGGAATATTTGCCTAGGCTTTACCACCATACCTAGGCCAGAAGAATCATCAACAAGCCTAGACCAAAGAAGAGGGCCTTTGAAATCAAAGTCCAAGTAACATAATGCTGCACTTTAGATGCAGGAAACTAAAACTAAACTAAAACCTAAAACTAAAAACCAAAAACTATAGCTAAGGTACATGCTATTTAAGGAACGAAATTAAATTAAACAAAATTACAAAATTAAGAATTAAATAAATTATTAATGGCGTTAATAAAAAAAAAACAAAGCCTATTAACTATATTCGTAAGTCACCATGGATAATAAATCAGCTTTAAATATAATAAATAATAATAATAAAATATAAAATAAATAATAATAATAATAATATAAATACATAATAATAATAATAATAATATAATAATGAATAATAATAATAATAATAATCAACTAATTTATATATTCCAAACGTATATTTGCGGGCATTTTTTTAAAATGTTTACTTACATGTGAAAATTAGGTTGTAAATAAAGTACGTAGAAGATATTTTAACTTTCAAAAATGTTTCAAAATCTGAGATAAAAGGAGAACTTTGTCTTCTATTATATATATATTATATATATATATATATTATATATATATATATATATATATATAATATATATATTTTCTATATATATATTTAAAAATATTTTGAAAAAAAAAAAAAAAAAAAAAATATACTATATGATATATAAATAATATATATATAATATATATATATATAGTATATGTATATATATATATATATATATATATATTATATATATATAGTATATATATATATATATATATTATATATATATATATATATATAATATATATATATATATATATATATATATATAAAATATATTGTCTCCTCTTATGGGTAAAGTTCAGAGGGCTACTGAATTTCACCAGAGTTAGGGAGAATCCAGAAAGGGATGAAATTAATGGCCGACGTTCCTCTATAGACAGTGTTTGAAAGTGTGAAAATCGTTGGAAGTTGGGGAAAATAAATAGTGTGTGTTCTAGAATTTATTAACGGAGTATATATAAGATTGAGCTTTGCGGTTAAGTCTGGGGTAAGAGAGATAATTGGGAAGATGAAGGATGTGATCGTGTAGAAAGTAATGTCGAACGAATTATCCCCAAAAGAGAAAGTACTTGACCGGAGAGTTGAGAGAGGAGCAGGGTTCGTTGAAATTGCCATCACATAAAGATAGTGAGAGAGTTAGGGGGATATGAGTTTATGAAAGCTCTAAACTACACCTTTTCAAGGAAAGCTCTGTGAGAGATAATAAGTAATAATAAGTACTAATATAAGAATAGATTCATGAGAAAACGTAATAATAAGTAGTAATAACAAGCAATAATATAAGAATAGATTCATGAGAAAAGTAATAATAAGTATTAATAAGTAGTAATAATAAGTAACAATATAAGAATGAACTCATGAGAAAAAGTAATAATAAGCGGAAGAGAACTAGGTTAGAAAAGATAAAAGTAAATATAAAGGTAAGAATAAAGATAAAGATAAAGAACCCTATAAAAATAGTAATGATAATACATTTGAAATAGGTAATTTACAGCTTAAAGGTAGCTAGGCACTAGTTGCTTTTGTGTCATGATACTCGTCCGGATTTTCAGAAATAGCAAAAGAATATATCGTCGCTTGAAATTCAAAAGGTTGCAAAGGATAATATAGTAATTTTACAGTAGAGGGATTTAAAGGGGAAAAAAATATTTTTCAATAATCCTCAATATTTTTGACATACTTTTTGTAAACCGACCAACTGGAATTTCAATTTGTAAATAATAGATAGATAGATAGATAGATAGATAGATAGATAGATAGATAGATAGATAGATAGATAGATAGATAGATAGTAATAATAATAATAATGATAATAAAAATAATAATAATAATAATAATAATAATAATAATAATAATAATAATAATAATAATAATAATAATAATAATAATAATAATAATTACGATAATTATAACATACTTAAATATTTGATCACGTGAACTACGACTGCATAATAAAAAAGAAAAAAAAAAAAACATAAAAATCATGCTTTAGTAATAATTCAAATATAATTTAATAAGTTTGAACAATCGTAATAGTCAAAAATAGTCATGAAATTGTAATTACATTATGAATACTTATCATAATTACTAATCATTATAATATTTAATTATAAAATC
>JABUQX010054861.1:0-22500 GCA_015478945.1 Trachelipus rathkii
TGTATATTACTAATGTTAATAGTATTAATATTATTTAATATATTAATGATATATATATACTTATATTATCATTATCATATATATATAATTATATAATATATATATATTATATATAGTTAATATTAATTATCATTATATATATATATATTATTATATTAGTATATATATATACTTACATATATAATATATAATTAATATATATAGTATTATATATATTATGATATATATATTCATATTTTATTTTAATGAATACGTAATATTATAAATAATATAATAGTTATATATAAATATATGATATATAATATCTATTATACTAATAATATATTCAAATGTAATTGATGTTCCCTCTCGAAATTCTCGTGTCTGCTTAGTAAGTATTACTATATAACCTACCACAAACGCTCATTTTTTATATTTTATTTTTTTTTCATATTTATCGTCATTAAATTCATAAATAACACTTTTGCAAAGGATTCCTCAAAATATGTATTTACCTTATTTACTGTAGTCATTTGATAGTTATTATTTTAGAGATTTATTTTTTATTTTTTTTTTTTATTATTTTTTATATTTTATTATTATTTTTTGAGAGGTTTTTACAGTTTATCTCAGCCGATGAAATAATTGTTAGAGCAAAGGAAGGATTCACATATCTTCCTTTTCCCTGTAGTATTGTAGTTTATATATATTATAGTAATATAATATATACATATATATATATTATATATATATAAATTTATATGTATTTTATGATATATATTATTAGTTGGGTCAACCTATAATGAGTTTTCAGTTTCCACGTAAAAATATTGATCGTAACTTACTTGTATATCATGTACTTCGCGGAAATTCTATCGCTGAGAAATATTTTTATTATGATAATTTTAAAATAACCCTATTATATTATAATATCATATTAATATATTTTCATGTATATATATTATTTATTAAAGTGTTTTGTATAATAATTGCAAAATGTTGAATAAAACTCATTTATAAAGTAGGTATATATTACAGGACTCTCAAAACTAGAACGGGATATTATTATATTTATTTTAAAAATTTTGACTTATTGGAGAGTAGATACTGGGATATATTATCTCACATAATATAGATAATATATATAATAATATATTTAACTATTAAATACTATTATATATATATATTATATATAATATATATATATATATATTATAATTATTATATATATATATATTTATATGTATTATATATACTATATATTATATATTATCTATTATACTTGTGATATATATATAATAGACTATATATATTATCAATTTATAATAGAATTTACTTTATAAAATACTAAATATATATATATTAAGCATACAAATCCTTATGTTTTGCTTTAACATAGGTTGAGCAGCATTGCTTAATTAAAGGGAATAAATAATAAAAAGAAGTAAATTTTTACATGTCTTAGTTAGTATAACAGTGTAATATTCTATGAGAAATAAATGTAATGGTCGATAATTTCTTACTTCTAATCCCTATATTCTCTAATATCAATTAATTCAACATTGCTATTAATGTTTAATTTTAAAATACTTCGAATAACAGTTACCACTAGGGATGGCAATTTTTATCGGTACTCTTATGTCAAAGCAACCGATACCATACACTATAAAATTAAACGGTGCCAATTCGCTGTCTGCCGATTTGAGTATGTAGAAGAATCACTTTGATGTTAATATAATGGTATAAAATTCATAGGTTCGATGGCCAGTGCATGAAACCTATTCCTTTCTACTGGAAGCTCTATGTAGAGTTAGAGGTCTGTTGATGTTAGGAATATCTTAACAGCTACCTATATACGAATATCTGTTTGTTTAAGTATACGAGAGGCGAAATACACTCTTCTTACTCGGGACGTCATTGTCAGCTCTCATTATAATAATCATGCAACATTTAAAAGATACCATTTACTTATGATATTCATCATCCTTATTAAGTAATAAAAATTAAGAAAAAGAAAATATGTACGATAGATTTGAGGAATTTTCTTTGGATTATTGACTTAGCTGCCTTGAAGAAAGTTTGGTTATCTGCTAAATTGACTGTGTTTCGCAATGTTGCTCCATACGTTTCACAAATTTTAAAGCAATAATACTTACCATGAAACGATGAATTATCCATTAAAAAGTATAATCAAGGTAAAAAGTGAGCATGCTGCTGAAATTTTATCTAAAAATTTGTATACTGACTAAATAACAGAAACCACTAATCGCGAATATTTTTAATTAAAATTTAATGGAAGTAAGGCGAAACACAGATGAAAAGAAAGAAAATGTGTTCGTTACTCTCTCCCTCAAAAATGGAGGAATAGGCTTGTTTGACTCTGTTTCGGTAAGTAGTACTTACGTTTGTGGCAATTACGGTTTATTTTTCATAACATTTGTTAAGTAAAATAAAGCTGTATGTTGTGCGACTGATGATCTCGATGTGTTTGGACTATGCTTATATTTTTATATAATTGCCTAATGATGGATAGTCTATTTATTGGTATACGTTCATAGCATACCTAATAGTCAAATAATATTAGAAAGTGAAGTTAAAATAAAAATATTCATATAATGGTTGCAAAAAGGTAATCACATGATTATCTAATCAGGGGTGCTCTTCTGTAAATGCTTCTGTCGAGTGTACAATATAATAAAGTTTAGATTATGACCGAAATGACCATAGTATAAATAATTATCGATCGACATTGATTTGATAGAGGAGGTATATACATAGGAGTTTTCTTCACGAAGTATAAAGGGCAGAGTTTTATGACGTTCAAGTGAAGAATGATCGCTACTAGTTAAATGTAATCACCCTTTTATATCACTACTGCAATATTAAATTCGATTATTGCAAGTATAATCTTTCGTATTTTCAATTACATCAAATTATTTTTACTACTACTTATTATAATTATTATTCCGATAATGTATATACTGATATACTATACCTAGATATAATGATTTTTTATTACCCAAAATTAATAGATATTAATTGAGAGTACTATAATTATATATATTATAATTTGATAGATGGTGATGTATTTTTATAACTATAGCAATTTATATTATCTGAAAAGTTAGCTCATACCTATATTGTCTACTATTTATAAAATTAACTACTTATAATTTACTTTATCCACTAAAATATATAGGTTACTAGATTATATAGGTTATATTGGCATAGTGTACGAAGTCTTTATAAGAACAATAATTTTATATTTACACTATCATATATCTATTATATTATATATTATATTATATATATATTAATTACTAACTCCATATAGTTATCTACTATATACTCTATACTATATTAGGACAAATAATAATTCTGGAATAGTTAAAATCATAAAATACTCAGATATATAATTATATATAATATATATATTATTAATATATATATAGTTATATTATAAATAATATATAGTATATATAATTACTATTTAAATATAATATATCATTATTATATATTATATATTATATAATTAAGTATATATATTAATATATAAATATATCATTATTTATCTAAATATTAATTATTATTATATATATATATTATATAATATTATATTTAATATTAATTTATCATATTATTTTTTGAATAATTCTAAGTATTATAATAATAATATATATTATATATATAAATATTAATTATATTATATATATTATTAATTATATATATTATATTATTTAATATAATAATATAATATATATATATATATTATATATTATATATGCTAAGTAAGTTATACTGTTTTGCATAACTTTATCCACTACTTCTATAAAATGTTTATTATATATATATAAGATTTTTATGAGTTGAAAGACTCTGACTAATTGTTTTCAATTAAAAAGATACCCTTATTATATTATATTATATCATATTAAAATAGTAATTATAACAACACAGGTTATGTTATTATTCACCATTATTCATATTGATGATGAACTGGGCATATATTAGAGAGATGATAAGGCAGATTAAAAAAGTTGTAAATATCATAATTAAGAACTTTATAGTAATATTCGCTATATCGTGAATTTCATAATATTTAAAAAAGATTATTATAATATTTTTTCGAAATTGGATGTCAAAAATATATTAATTTGATTACCTACTTCAAGCTCTCACCTAGATATGATAATTATCATAACAATGGCTTTAATATACTTCTCTAAATTTAGAGATCAATTATATACTCTGAGTATAAATTTCACATATACTGTAGTTTGATATTTTACAATATATTATATTATATTACTATATTTATTAAATCTTTTCAATCTTTTTATTAATATTATAATTCTATAGAAGTATAAATTATGACCATTTTAGTTATTCCATCATGTTAGTCAATAATTAACTTATTCTAAATATGTATAAAATGTTGTATCTTACTATATTAAGTATAATATATATATATTGTAATAATGGTAAAAACATAAAAGCTAGTAGTAAATTGGATGCTAATATATATAGTATATTATTTTCTGAAATATATGACAAACCACACTATTTAAATAAAATAGTTTATCATTCAAATTACACTCTTCAACATACCTATAATATATATACATACTAAGGTCTATCTTCTCCATTAAAGTATATATATTACAAAATAGTTCACTTATATATTATTATACAGTCAACTTTTCGTAGTATTTAATCCTCATCCTCAGCTAGATATTATGCTTTTGTGTACTTTATACGTCAATATACATAGATTAATAAATTATATATAAGGACATTTATACTATACATAGACTCACCATAATAGTAATATAGTATTTATATTATCATCATTATATTATCATATTTAATTACTTAAAATATATATACTTCTAGATACTTTTATAATTTTTTAAATATTATATCTATATAATAAATATAAATAATGATAAAATTAAGATAACTCCAAGCTACAAGCGAAAAAATATTATTTAGACACTTGAGTTATTAATAATTAATAGGGGATTAAATAATATTACTCAATACTTATACCCTGGTAATATATAGTAGCCTTAATTATATATATATGTATATATGTATATATAATTTATATAGTATATTACTTATAATATTATATATATTAATATATATATATATTAATTGATTAAAGATAGATAGGGTAATTTATTTTCAAGTGTGCGTATTTTCAGTTTTAAACGTCGTTTTTATCGAAAAAAAAAACCAAGCATAATTAAGATAAACACGTTGTATTTTCGTTTATTTATTTTATCTCAACCTTATGTAATCTTTTTTAATCTAATTGTAATAATTAATAAGAAAATTAAAAATATAAATAAGTTCATTAGTATAATTATAAATATAATATATATATACTATTATAATGATATAATTATATATAATTAATTATATATATATATTATTAATATATTATAATTCTATAATTAATATATATTATAGTATATATACATATCTATTTATATATAATATGTTACTATATTTATAATAATAATATTATAAATATATATTATATTATATATATATAAGTATATTATATAATTATATTATATTATATGATTAATTAATGATAATTAATATATATATATTAAATATATATATATATATATTAGATATTTTATTGATATAATTAGTGGTATAGATAGTTACTCTTAAGGTTATAAAATATTCACATATAATAAATTTACGTCACTTTACATTTCATTTAATACTATATTTTATCTATTTAATATTTTCATAATTATCTACTATCTTTGAGATACACATACAGAGATAGCTAATACTAAAATGTTTTGCTTATAATAATTCTTTACCTTTTCGATTTCAATATATTAATATATAATATCTTATATATACATATATAATATTTATTATATATATATAATAATATTCTATATATTATATATATATATATACTATTAATATAATAATATATAATATTATATTATACATATTATATATATTAATCTATATATAATTAATAAGTATATATTATTAATATATACTATATAATATATTAATATATATTTATATTTATATATATATTTAAGTTTATGTAGCTGATATAGTTAAAAAGATACAAAGCATAATGTGTAAAAATATTTAGTATATATATATATATGGTATTGTACTTATTAATAACTAAGAACATATTTCTAATATTCCTTTAATATTGGCAGACAGGAACATTATACAGAAGATGGTTTAGAATAGGGAGAGGGATATTGCAATATGCCTCACTCATAATATAATTAGCCCATAATAGATATCTCTCCCGATAACTAATACTAACCTTATCCTAAGTTAATATGCGACCGACCTTTAGATCTTTTTTGGCCTTGGAACGCCTTGTTTGTCTAGTTAGCCTAGGAGAGTGGTATTTACCTGACCCTTTAAGAAACCTTTCGTTGGTGCCCGTAGTCCAAACTTGAATCTATTAAACTTCTGGAGACGACAAACGCAGAGATTTTTTGGAGAAACTCCAATTATTTTTTATTGAGAATCCATCCAATATTTTTTGAAGAATCCATAATATTTTTTTGAGATACCAAATATATTTTATTGAGAACCACTTATATATTTTTTGAGATGACACCAATTTTTTTTGAGACTCCTAGGATTTAATATTTGAGATAATCCCTATTCTTTTTTTGAGAACTAATCTATTTTTTTGAGAACCTCTAATTATTTTTTGGCAATGACCTAATTTTTTCTATGGCAACACCGAATTATAGTTTTGCAACCCTAATTTTTTGGTCAACCCTAATTTTTTAGGCAACCCTAATTTTTTTGTTTAATGATAGTATTTTTTTTGCAACCTTTAAGAAAAGAAGGGTTTGCGCCAAAGCGGTTAAGCCGTCCTAAGCAACCGTATGTTCAGTATTCCGTCCATCACCCTAAGTTTTGTATCGCGACCAACTCCATCTGTGAGGTTTACCCGATCGGGTCAAAAATTTTTGGCCACACCATAATTTACTGCCTAATTTTTTATGTACTCACCTTTTAATGAGGTAGGCTTAAGCCCCTATTTTTTGAATGATTTCGTCAAATATACCTCACTAAACATCTAAACGCGATGCTAGGATATAGTTAACGCCACTACTAACAAATACACACGACACATACAACGACATCCGACACACGCATAAATACTCACACACCTTAAAGCCTATCACCTAGCCTGCAAACCTCAGCACTGCCATATAATAGCCTACACCCAGTCTCTCTACATTATGCCTAAACACCCTCAGTCCATACATTAACCTAAGCCTTAATCACTTACTATGCCTATCAACCCGTCACCTTATCCTAAACACCCATCCTTCATAACTAAAGCCTACACTAACATAACCTTATAAGATTCTAACTCAGCCTTCACTCTTTACTAGCACTTACCACCTTACACCTATGACTCTCTACTACATCTAATACAGTCAACTTTCAACCTATGAACCTATTCAACTACTAAACATACATAACCTAGCCTCATATACACCCTAGGCCTTCAACCTAGCCTACATCATACACCCTATCACCTAGACTCACCCAGCCTTCACCTGAAGCGTTACTACATATACCTATGCACTATATCACAGTGCTCACTACAATATTTGATGGCTCAAACTTTGTTATGTCCATCAACTTGATGACGTCATCTCTGTTCTCATCTATATTGATGATTCATATATAGATAGATTGATTGATAGATTAGTAATTTATTGATGGATTTAACTTATTGAAAATTATAGGTATTCCATCCTCGTAAGAATGATACCTATATGATGTTTCTATTAGTTGATTCTACTAATGATTATATCTCTATGAGTGCCAGGTGAGTGCCAAGTTGAGTGCCAATGTGCTGCCAATGAGTGCCAAGTGATGTACCTAAATCGAGCTGCACAAGTAGGAGTAGCCTACATTAGATGTCTACAAATGAGTTAAAGTCCAACATATATGATGCCAACTGATGTTGCCACTTTTTTTACAAGCATTTTCCTATTAGCCTCACCCCGGTACCAGGAATATATTTAGTCCTCTAAATATGGGTAGCGCTTTCCCTACCTTATCGGCAATGAATATTGGGGGAGTGTGTATCGCCAGGTGCCAGCAATCGATTTCGCACCGTTATAGAGGAACAAGTTGCTAGATAAGACTTCCCTGTACGATTGAAGAATAAGGTACTCTTTTCTAACAACTTAGATCTCAAGTGGGCACAACCATCCTAGTTAGCACTAATACAGCACACAAAAAATACACCTACTGAACAGCACTGATGTACATTCGCACGAAGTCTAGACTGGAACGTGAACTTGAATAACATTCACATATGGATGAGACTTATTACCACATCTTACACTCGTCTCCCTACTAATAAATAGAGCACTGTTACATTACTACCCATTAGACAGTCTTACAACCCATAACACTCAGACACTTATCACTTACCACATAAGAACACTTGGCGCATGTCGGTGTTACCATTATACTAAGTGTTATTGCCTCAGGATGTTTCATTTCCTACTATGTTCAGCTCACCTTTGCTAACAACTTCTTTCTACACTTGTCTCTTCTTATATCAAGCCCTAGAATCATGCTTCTAGTGGACTCTCAAAAGATCACCAGCACGACTACATTTATTTCTTCGTCCTATCGTCTTCCCTAGGTCATAATTCGCAGAGACCATCACGACATATACGCGCAGCCAACTCCCTCTAAGCGTCGCAAACACAGCCTAAACAAGTAAACATAGTCACCGAAATACCAACTCGCAGGTGCATCGCCCTCGTTCTATGACCCCAGCGCTACTCCCACACGTACAGTGTCCGCTTCTCACATTCTCCTCCTGCCTTCCTTGATTCTCGGCGCCTGTAATTAGCACGCGAAAATATTCCCGCGCCCCTTCCCACCCCAAGCCCTCAGTTCAAAGCGTGCCGCACGCAGGCGCCCGCAATTCAATTCCCGCGCGGAATTGAAAAAATATATATCCTCATATTTTGTCAGTGATCTCAGCTAATTATATTTCTTTTCACACTACTCTAAACATATCGCATAACAATTTACTCTTTTTCAAAATATTTGCTATCTATTTATAACGCTCATAAACCAAGTACAATATTCTACCTTCATTTAAGCTTATACACTATATACTATGAGACACCATCTTTCTAGATTTAAAAGTCTTCTTCATTCGCGTACCCACACCAAAACGGAGTTCAAAATGTATCACACCAAGACTCATTACAAGACCTATATTTAGACACAACATATATTTTCTGCTATTATTTAACACCATTATATAACTTTTCACCTATAAATAATACTCTGCTTTTCATTACTTAATACTCTTTTTTATATTTTTTTAGGTATATCTCTATTTTTTAAAAAATTATGTATAGTAAGAAAATGTTTAAAAAAACTCATTCACATAGAGTGTCTGCTATATAATTTCCAGTCTAGTTTTCCATAATTTCTATACCACTCGCATTCACAGACGCAAACTATCTCGTCTCAATGGAAATATTACTTACTCTAAAACATAAAATCATACAATACTCTAAACAATAGTCAAGTAAATCAGTATAAATTTAATAGTATGTACGTTACCTATTCTTACACTTTAAGCGCGATTAAGTGCATGGCTGCTTTTGTTTCAAAACTCTCTTACATTCGCTTTCTGACTTTTCATACTATTACAATCGTCTCTCTCACTTGCTTTAACTCCACATCTCCGCGCATCTTACTGCTTGACACCACACTACAATCTACATATCAATCCTTAAAGCAGTTAAAATCAGTTGAAAATCATAGAGGTGTTACCTAACACCTAAGGGACTAATCACGTTCAAGTGCGTTTTGTTTTTTACCAGGGGCCTACCTTTCACTACGCTTTACTTTCTCTCTTGTTCTTTAACTCGCACTTAATATCCCACCTGACTTAATCGAAACTTCTCACGGCTCCTTTTTACGTCCTTCTATACGCGCCCCACATCTGGACTGGAACTTCTTCAAAAATACTATTTTAACTATTTCTACAGACAATCGCTCGACCTTATTCCACTTCTCTTGGTGCTATGTATTATCTTTTCTTATTCTCATTCTGCACAATATGAATCGATAGATAGGAAAAATCCGACAAACGCGAATATACTCTTAAATGTAAAAACAAAGCTGTCAATAGGCTTCGGCCTTATGATGAAATAGAATCGGATAGCTGTGTTCATTTTTTACTCAGTCTGATGAGCCGTTTTTTGGTATTTTTTTGGCATAGGTTTTCATCTAATATTTCCTCTTAACTTAATTTTATGTAATTATATAGTTACTTCTTCTTTAATGTATTTTAACAAAAAGCATATATTTGGACTTTATATGTCATAAATAAAATTTTACACGATATTAATAGTTAATATAATTTATCAATTTTAACTATGTTTTGGGTAAACGAAAGGTGTAAACATCACATACATATACATTAAACCTTCAAAGCAGCTATAAATTCAGTAAAAATTCAATAGATATGAGTGTTACCTCTAACACATATAAGTAGGAATTTTGATATAAACTTTTTATGAAACTTATTCTTTTTGACTTACTTACTTGTATTGTAAAATTTAGCTTTTCTAATTTCTCTCATGCTTTATCTCATGCTTTATCTCATGCTTTATCTCTTATCTTTTGTGCCATAAATTCTAACTTCTGCTTTTACTGCTTTATAACTTCATTAAATGATTTTTACTGTATTTAACTTACCATTATAATTTTATCATAACATTACATATTACCTTTATAAATCAGTAAAATCACAATAGAGGTGTGGTACCTATAACACCATCTAGTGGAGGTGGGAGGATTAGTAATGCTATTTGTTATTTACTGCTTTAACTCCTTGAACTCAGGAATGTTTTAAAGAAACTTAGCTTTATAACTACTTATCGATAATAATTCCACCTGCTTTAACCATACTCTCCTTATTCTTTGTGTGTAATATTGGACCAACCTCTCAAATATGTTTTAGCTGCGTGTCCACCCCTACCCTCAAATGGACTGTTTCTCATATCTGAACACTAACAGTGTGTGGGTGTATTCTGTTTTGAGATACCTATTTGAGAGACTTTAGATTTACTAATATTTATCTTTCATTTCTATTATCTCATATTTATATTATTTATATCAGTTTATTTTTTTTCATTTCTTTTTATTATCTCATAATAACCTCAATCCCATCCTATACTGATTAAATTTAATTACTTCATCACATAGTGTAGGTATCATCTAAAATCATTTTACCATGGAACGCCACTCACTTCTGCTCTTACACAAAACTCACATATACAACACTATTTCACTGGATTTCTCTTAACTCCGTTTCCACTATATACAGTACTTACGCATTATACACTTTGTATACTCCAACTACAGAAGCTACAACTAAGCCCACAGCATATTATTACTTTACACATCACAAGAAATCTTACTTCCCTACACACGACAAGCTTTTTTCCCATACATTTTACTCATGTTCAACACAACACACACACACGCTGTTGCAACGTCAATAAAACCTAATACAATTTATTCTCTCTCTCATTGTTCTCAATCATTTGTTTTAAAATGTAGAAAATGATCAACATCTCTCACTCTAATAAATACAATTTCTTCACCAACAATCCTTCAGTACTCGAGTAAACTCTTTCAAAATAATACGCAGCTATAATCTCCATACACACTCAATAAACTAATTCCTATAGTTCCTACAGTCAGCAATAACACACACACACACTTTACCTTTATTAAGGGTAACCTGTTACTTGCTTCACATCACCATCCAAACTACATCGCATCGGAATATAAGCACACCTACTTACTATCCATCACAATACGGTATATATTTTTATATAGCAATTTTAGTCCTTAAGTTATAACATCGTACACTTACATCTCTACACCATCATACCATTACAATTTTAACTCAACCTATTACCACGCGGTCACACCACACATCACACGACTCTTTCACTTATCTATGGAATTATCAATTATCTATGTACTATCCATAACACACATATCTACCTATGACTTTACATTTCAACTCTGCTGCGCATATTAGATCAACTCTTACTATCTCTTTTACACTATAAAACTTTCACACTCAGAGTTCTACACCACAACACACATCTTTCATACACTTATACACACATTCAACATGACACTTATACACACAATCATTCACTATATTTAACCACTTACAATTTACCCATAGACACTATAATTTAACACACACACACATAACACACCCACACACAGATTTTACTTACAACTCACACACGATTTACACTTACACACGCAGATTTACTACACTCACACAGATTTAACTACACTCCAAAAACAGATTTACCTAACTTCACACAGATTTCTATCTTCACACCAAATACCCTCTTATTTTTCTTGAACTCTCCACACAAAGACTTATACCATTATTCACCTTGCACACACGAGATTTACTTACCACAGTATATCCTAAGTACTTATAGCACTTTACACACACAGTATAGTTACTTAATCAGCCTACAAGATTTGGTACTTACCCCGAAACACTATCATCATATTCGACAGTATCTGTCTACCACCACGACCAGCTATTTACTTACACATCACACACACGAACACACACCTATCGGTGGGGTTCCGAATGGTAAGAGCGACAGAGTGCACTAGCAAAGGGCCGGTTTCGGTCCTAGTCCGGATCCTAACGACTAACACAACACACTATCGACTCAGAAGAACTGCATCTTTAACTACACATATTATCGTACTAATTTGAATATTTAAAAAACGATTTTTAGCTGTTTCAATATAGACACGCTACATTTAGTAAGGTATGTGCACATTTAACAAACTACATATCTACTAAATTACTACTATATATCATTTCATTGTTATCAAGTATATTGCTTCAAAAACAATTTTCCTTACTACAATATAAATTCAAGATTCCCACTTCAAGTACAATTCCTTCTTGACTAAACAAAGGAAATTTACTTTCATATAACTGTCTTATATTAATAAAATCCTTTTTTGGCGCTCTAGACCTTTACGTTCAAATAATCTTTCTTAAGCTTTTAAAATATTTTTCGACTAAACCACATTTTGAAATTTTTTATTAAAATCCCCATATTTCTCTTACTAGTGTCACCCTAAAATTCATATATAAGCATATATAAATCAGCTTAATTTAATACTTTCCTTAAGTAAGGTAACAAGCGTCCTAGGCAACTTTCCGTTCTATCTCACCATCACGCCTCATTGTTTTCATACAATACGTTATGTTTTTCCTATTTGACTTTTATCTTGTGTAAACCATCATCTCTATAGTCCCTATTGTTCCACACTTATATATATAGCTATAATTCCACATGTATTATAATTAACATTATAATATAACCGATGTTGTTCCAATCCCCTGCGTATCTGTCCTATAACACATAACATGTATTTCAATTTACTTAGAAAATCATTTTTCTAGAGAGATTTTTTTTAATTAAAAATATCACACTACTCTAACTCCTCCTTACTTAATATATTTTCTTATATTATTCTCCTCGATGGTCATCAATGTTAACTAAACATATTTCAAAGTTTTTTAAATAATTTTCAGTATTTTTCTTTATTATTTAAATTATTATTATCTTATGTACATTGACAATCCAGTCACAGAGACAAACACAACAATCACCGCCACTCCTTACAGAAAGTAACGAAACTGACCTCTCATTCTATGATACAAAACTGTGTTACTGAAATTTAAACTATCTTTAGGCCTAAATTTATAGGATTAATCCCTTTTTTGTTCCCTAAGAGTGCGATTTCTAGGCTCTTAAATTAATCTACAGGGTTCTAAGAATATAATTTCATAACTGACCTTTTTAATATGAGGTTAACTGTGTGGTGCATTAAATGTAATCATACAGTTAGGATACTATTTATATATTACCGTAAATTGTACGCCTAAATTTAGGATTATAGTCATTTTATTTGTGATGTAACTGCGGATGTTAAGCTTAATACATTAAGGATTCCATAAAAGTCGTTTCCCAGTAATATACAATAACTATGTTGCCTGTGTAACTTGATATTTACATGTATTCATAATTGTTACTTTTTTTATATTATTTTTTATTTTTCATATACTGATTCTGTGCTCTATTGCTTGTCAAATTCCTGTAACTTAGTCTGTTTATAAAAGAGTGTAATGCAAGGAAGAATGTTTTTCCTTATCATAGCTATGTGCCCGCGCTCCTCGCGCGGGCTGAAGTCGCGATTCTCTCGTGTGACTCTATACGCCGGAAGGCTTTTTAAATCATGACTGCAATAAGGGTCACCCACTGTACCTGTAATAGAATTATTTTATCGGTCTTTTGAAATGTTCAACTTTGTTCTTATAACACACGCTTCGTGAATTAATATTAGTGAGCGCACTCATTTCCAACGTTGTTACTCGTGTGTTTATATCTTTTAGGACCCGCATACCCATGCATGTAGTTTAAATGTACAATGTCATTTAGGATTTTATAAGTTTCCAGCTTGTTTTAGTGATTACAATCCCCAGTTAATCTTGATTTGTAAAATTAATAAGTGTTTTTATTTTGACTTGCCTATATCATATTCTATAAATAAATACTTACATTGAGGAATAATTACTTAATTTCAACTAGAATCAAGTATAATACATTATACGATCACTCCCTAAGAATTGGTAATAAGTAATGAAATCTACTCTGTGTTATCTAATGCTAATTCCAAATAATGAATGTTTCTAATATGAAGCAAAACGCAAGAGCGCCCTGCACATTTCTTGCGCAGGACTAATCGGTGTCTGTGTGAACTCTGACGGTTATTATTTTTTTTATCCATGTAACGATCCTTTTGTCTGGGCATAAGTATCGCTGACCGCCGGTTAGATCGCCATGAGAAGACAATTGGAGTTTCTTTATGATAAGTGTCCTGGTAACACCGTTAAGGTAGAAGCTTGGAGATCGTCTTTGCATTACTGTTATGTGTTCAGCTTAATAGTAAGTACTCTATCTAATTAATACCTTGTGATTCCGCAATATTATCGTTAGTTGGGAATTTACAGCCGTATTGTCGAAAATTGTCGTATTTTAAGTTCTCATTAAACTTATGTGATACCTAGTTTTTATTTTGAATGTTATTAATATTTATTAGCTAATCGGATAACACCTGATGTGTCAATAAGATGAGGAGATAAGTCGAATTTCTGTTTATTAGAATAAACATTTTGCGGGTGAGAGTACAAAGAACAACTTGTTTGGTTTATATGTGAGAGATCACGAAACTAAATTAAGCCAGGTTTTCTGTATGGGTGTTTAGCTTTTTAATTCGTCCATATTAAGTTCGGTGGATGTAGTTTAGGTTATGACTCTATGAAAGAGGAATTGATGAAGCAGAGAACTCACTTCATACCTGGTCAGTGTCGTAACGCTGGTATGTCGGTCGAGAGGGCGCAATGTATCGTCTCTTTGAATTATTTGTGGTAATGCATTCTTTGAGAGCATCTCTATAGTGCTCTTATAAGGATAATTAACACAGTTTTAATTATTGCGTCGCAGTGTACAAGATACACCGACACCTAACATAAAAAGATGTTTAGTAGTTTAATGTACTATGTTTACCGTGGATATAATGCTACACAAATATAAATTCATCCGAAGTTATACAATCTGCCGATCTCAGATCCCCTTCACCTAACATTAAAGCGGAATTGTTCACTTATACGCGGTCGTTTAATATCTCGTTTCTCCATCGCATATTAATCAACTAGAGGCGAGTGTCTAGTGGCCAGAGTGAAATGAAAGGGAATTGAATTTATCGATGTCTAAGATATAATATGAGATGTGTCAGGAGATAAATATACTATGAAGTTAATATGTCTATAAACTACACCATATTGTGCTGTATAACGAGTGCAATAATAGTAATAGACTTGTCCACTCATGCTTCGCTCACAAAAACATGTAATCTCTAATCCCTCCAATATATAGACCTGGGAATTTGTTCCCTAGATAGTCTCGCGGTTATTCGTATTAGTACAATAGGCACATAATAGCTCCGAACTTTCCATGAACACTACGTCGAGATCGATAGAGATAGTGAAATGAATGTTTGTCATTCACTCGTGAGAGGAACAACTCATGTGGCAATGTATTTGTAATGCATCGGCCAAAACCATCAGAATATCTCGACCATTCTGGTGAATCAGAAGACAAGATGATATTCCAGTGATCATACTTAGTCTATATTAGCAACGGAGAGATGTTGGATGACTCTGAATCACTCGATGTGGTTAACTGTCACAAGTAGGTTCTGGTTAATTATATCACCTTTGATACAAACTAGTAGGCAATTTTCAAACTAATAGGTTTGTTATAATAACTATACTTCGAAAGTCGCCTGGGAAACTGGGAACGATGTCTCCTATAATGTAGTATTCACAAAGACTACGTACAGTGGATTGTAAAGGCGGTTTTACTCTAACAGCTGGTACCACTTTTGAAATCAACCCGCTGCTCCAATATATTTTATTACGCGCACGACCGCGTATAGTCATATTAAAAGTAAATATATAGCGACGTATGTGCATGTTATGTGGCGGAACCGGCGGGGAAATTAATATGCGTCGGTGTTCTGAGCACCTCGTCGCCACGCGGTCTGCTGCTCGGGTTGGTGGTGCTCTGTTCATGCCGCATGGTCACTCCCGGCGCTGATTCTAACTCTCATAAATCAGTGAAAACTTAATTATTATCTCTAGTCCTCTCCTCACGTGGAGAGGATTAATATATGAATATTACCCTTCAAATGAAAATATTATTCCATTCTCATAATCTATTATCATATCTTCAATCAAATATAGGTCTTCTTCAAAAGACACATCTCTTGAAATACATAATAGCGATACAACGTTTGGTGCAACCACAGTGCGCCGCTTACACAGCCGTTAAAATGTAAACTGACTATTGAAACTCCCTTGGCGTACAGAAAAATGCATGTGTCTTCTATCTGAACGGCGCGCTGTCTGTATCGATGAAGACGATGATAAATGACTAAAATACCTTGTTCAAGCTTCCATAGGTTCAAACTGTAAGCAATTTAGTCTGTTAGAAGAGAATGAACCTAGTAACGTTAAAGCCTTGGATCTAGGACGAGAAACCTGTACGTAGTATAAAAATTAAAATGTGTTTCTCACGAAAACTCATTCCACCACTATCTAAGAGGTGGTTCAATAGCTGATAAAGTATAAGGAGTCAGGAGCGGGCTAATTACTTGGAACTCGCAAATACCAACGTGAAACAAGTAAAGGTGAGACAAGTTCTCTGAAATGACATCTTAAAAATGACTTGCTAGAGATATGAAACTAGGTATCTGATGGATCCATGGAATGCTCTCGATCCCGTTCTCTGCATTGGAGTGCAGTTCTTTTGGGACATACTGAGTCAAGAGTAGGTTATCAGATAACATACTATTCATTCACATCAATATGAAAAGTGGCAGATGACCATATCAATCGCATGACGACAATAATAGAAGGCTTTATATCGTGGACTTGTAACTGCATGACGCTATTTGACAAAGTTATACCATTGGATTCTGATTTTTTGCTTGGACATTAGACTTTCGACTCCTTAATAATAGACGCTTGCTAACATCAATTTGGAGGCATAGTGTTTCGAGGTGTAGTGTGGATGGACCCCTGTGCTTCCATCTAACGGGATAATAGAATTCTGTGAAACAAAAAAGGTTTATTCTCAAGGCGCCGATTGGTGGGACGTACTCATCAAGCATCGATACTGTTGCGGGACGTCATAGGTAAATGGCGTATGATCCTATGAATTAAAATAGGAGGATGATCAGAAGTTCCGACGGGAAGCTAGGACGTCTCCTGTCTACATTCTGCACACGCAAGAATATTTCTTTCGAAAACAGAGAAAAAGGGTAAAAGTTGATGGAAAGAGCAAAACTAGTTTGTCATGAAGAATAGTATAATGTTTTGAAATCGGCCCCGGGATACAAAAAGGATCTAGCTAAACGTCTTTTAGTAGGCCACTTAAATGAATGTATGCTGAAGGTATTTTCCGCACATTTTCACCAGGTAAATGAGAGGTCCAGCTACCTCCTCGTGTCTGTAATGAGAGTGCGGTAATGAATTGTCTTGTAATTGTAATTCTCGTGGTATGTGTATCTCGTTATTAATGGCTGTTACATAGATCATAATAATTCTAAATCAATAATTACCGGAAAATGAAAATGCAGAGCTAGAGTTTATTTTTTATGAAAAAACTTTGAAATTAGCCTTTATACTTTTATAAAATAATAGGTAAATAAGATAAACGTGATTTTTGAAGCGTATTTTATGGATAACTTTTTTTTTCATAGGAACGAATTAATTAAAATGAAGAAAATTATTTTCTAGAGATTAAAAATATTGTTAGTAAAAAATGAAAATCAGGTTAGGTTAGTTTATTGTCTTTATAAAAGTGCCAGATGAGCAAATAGATATACATTATGCTCATGGTATAGATTACCAAAAGTAGGAACCAAAAGCGTTGCGCATAAGCTCGTTAGTATGAGGGTGCTTATGGGTGACTTGAACCTTTACTTCGATTAATTTACTGATTTAATTTGCTTTTAAGTAGTACGTAAATATATTGTAATTTATAATAATTTAAATAATAATTTAGTAAAAGTTTTATATTTTAAAACTTGATAGTATAAAATAAAATTTATTTATAAACATAAAAGTAATTAACAGTTAATAATAAATAAATTCTTCGTTCCAAAAGTTTAATGATTGATGATTATTTAAATAAAACACAATATAAGAATCTATTGAAATTAAATTTAGTTTATATAATTTGAAATTGATAAAATAATGAACATAATAATATAATAACATATAATTAGTTTTAATAAATTTAATACGTTATATGTGTAAGTGTAATTCTTAATATATCATGTGAGTTGTTGCGACATGTGTGGTGTTGAATTGATTGTGTTGTGTGTGTGTAGTGAGTGTAAGTAAAGTTACTGTGAATGATATGTGTGTTTAAATATATAAATCTGTGTGTGTGTAAGTAATCTGTGTGTGTAAGTAATATCTTGTGTGTGTATAGTAAATTTCTGATTGTGTGTAAGTAAATTCTGTGTGTGAGTGTAATAAATCTGTGTGTGTAAGTAAATCTGTAGTGAAGTTTAAGTAAATCTTGTGTTGTTAGTGTAAGTCTATAAATATCTGTGTGAGTTGTAAGTAATCTGCGTCGTGTGAAGTAAAATCTGAGTGTGTGATTGTAAAGTAATAAATCTGTGTGCTGTGTTGTGTAAAGTTGTAAAATTAGTAAGTTATCTATGTGGTTTAAATGTTAAATGTGTCATTAAGTGAATGTGTGTATAAGTGGTATAGTGAATGTGTGTGGTATATACTAAGTGTAAGTTGTGTGTGTGTGGAACCGGCGTGGTAATATAGTTAGTAAAATGTTAAAGTGTTCTATGGGTAAATTGCTATAGTGTCATAAGTTGGAATGTTGTGTTGTACTAGATGTCATTAGTGAATAAGTGGTGTTATGTGAATAAGTTGTAGGTGTGTTGTGTGTGATTGACCGCGGGGTGTAATAAGTGTAAAAATGTAGTGTCTTAATGTGAGTAAAATGATAAGTGTACGTGTTTTATATTAAATACATAAAATGTTTTTAATAAATTATTACGTTTTATGTGGTATAGGAGTGTGCGTGTGTGTGTGTGTGTGTGTGTGTAGGATGATGAATGATGTAAGTAAATCTGATGTATGTATAAGTAAATTCGTGTGTGTCTATGTGAAATCTGATGTTATGTGTTGTGTATGTTACCTCGGTTCTACAAGTTAACTAATAACAATAGGCATTGAGTAAATAACACTATAGTATACCAGACGTATAATGAAAAATATAAAATATAAACATATAAATAAATTAAAAAATGTAATTAATGAATAAAATAATATAGAATAATAAAAAATTTAAATGAAAAAAATAATAAAAATTAGGACATAACATAAAATAAGAATATATAATCAATAGTATTCAATTTTTGGAAGATGAGAGAAATATACACTCTAAATGTATGATATAAATATAAATTACTAGTGTTGGTGAAGCAAGTAAAATCATTGTTAGAAGGGTTTAAAGCATGAAAAACCATATGAGTTATTAATGTATAAACATTGAAAGTTTAAAGCATTTATGAGTAAACACATGAAGTTTAGTAAGCAATGTTACTACGTAAATATACATACTTAAGCAACGTAAATACCCCCCTTTTGGATGTAAATATGGTCTTCCCACTCTATTTGGTAGCCATCCATTAACTGCATTCTAAGGTATGTATATTTTTTGTTATCTAATAATTATTCTGTAAACATCATTAAAAAATACATATGGAGTTAATAGCAATTAAAGCAGAAAGTTAAAAACAGTAAAGCAAGAAAGTTAAAGCAGTAAAGCAGAAGTTAATAGCAGTTATCAATAAAGCATATGAGTTAAAACAGTAACGCAGTAAAACAAAACAATTACCTTATCTCCCTTAGGTTGGTATAGGTTGATGGTTTGAATTTACTGATTTACTGCTCTTATAGAGTATGTATATATGTTAAGTAGAGTTAAAGCTAGTAATAGCAGTGAGTTTTAAATGCATGTATAAAGAAAGTTAAAAAGCGAGTTAGGAGAGCAGCGAGCTAAAAGCAAATCAGCATTACTTGACATAACACCTTCAAGTGTTGCGTTAGGTAGACAACCTCTATTGATTTACTGATCATTTCTTGCTTGAGAGGTATGTAATTTCGCGTATGTGATGTATAATATGCTAGTAAAGAGTAGTTAATAAAGCAGTAAATGCAGATAAGAGGTTAAAGCGAGTCATATACGGTCAATATTTATATTTTCAGACTATTTTCCAATAAACTATTTTATCTAACCCATTCATATTGATGATTTACTTAATTCCCTTCAGAAGTTTGTTTAAAACTTTCTTGATTAGTTTTTATATAAATTAAATAATTCATTCTTTACACACGATTGTATGTAATAAATAAAAATGATTTAGAATTTCACAAACACTCTGGATTTTTTTTTTTTTTTCTTTACATCATATTTTTTATAATATATTTTATAATTTTATTAAATGTTATTAAAGTAAAAATAATAAGATTAATAAATATAATATGTGTATTTAATGCAGAGTGCCATGAGTTACAGTTTCTTCATTTATTTCTTTACTATTTAAAAATTGTAATTTAATTAATAAAATATGATTAATGTGTGATATGAAACATGAATGAATCATAGTATGTTTTGGAAAAGAAATTCTTTGAAATAATTTATTTAAGTAAGAAATAAAAATGAATGATCATATAAGTATAATACTATATTTTTCATTCGCGCTGGGAAATTAATTGCGCCTTGCGGGCTGTCTCACGCGGACGTGGCGGGAACGCGGAATAATATATTGCGGTCCTGCGTCGGCGCTACGTCGGCCGTGAGCCTCTTGGAAGGACGATCAGGCGTACGGGGACGCAGGCGGGGCGCTACCTGTCGGGTTGCTGGGGCTTGACTGTCTTTGCGCGGAGGGGCAAGCTGGCCGCCTTTGGTGAAGTGATTTCAGGCGCAAAGACTTAATGATTGGAGGGGTAATAGAACAATAACAAGTAATTTAGTCTCTGCTTATATATGATACGTTAGGGGTAATGAATATTATGGGGGATAGTCAGAAGGTGTGAGCAAAATATTGCTATATTCAGTATTGATGTAGGAAAACAGTCTCTACGCAACTTATAAAACATAACATTACCAATCGCCAAAGCTGTCTATGGGTAAGTGTAAAATAGTGTATAGTGGTGACAGTGTAAAGTGTCTAAGTTGGGATGACATCAGATAAGTTGTCTATGGACGAGTGTAAGTGGTAATAAGTCGTCCATAGTGTGTATAAGTGGATCAGATGTGTATGTGTTGTATTTATAGTAGGGTCATAGGTTAATGTGGTGTATAAGTGTGAATGCTATAGTGTGTTATAAGTGTTAGAATAAGACTAACCATCAGGGCGGAGAAGGAATGGATGACCTGCTCTTAAGCACGTATTTGTTAATTTATTGACATCCAATCAATATCCTCATCACCTGTACTTGTAAGACCTAGGGGTAGACCTTGTTGCACCTCATTTATTTAGGCGCTGAGTATTTCTAGGCTCGGGGGAGGGCTAGGGAGAGAAGTGCTCTTAGAAATTCAACGTGGTCGCTACTCAGTTGGCACTATGTGGCATCCACTTGGTCACTATGTGGCACTCAATTGGCAATCAAATTGGCACTCACATTGGCAAACTTGCTATTTGGCATCTACTATTGGCACTCCTTATGGCACTCACCTGGTCACTCATAGAATAAATCATGGAACACTA
>JABUQX010054861.1:37500-38547 GCA_015478945.1 Trachelipus rathkii
TATATATATATATATGGTTTTTCCTTTATATTAACCTTTTTCTCGTAAAGCTCTCTGAGAGTTGAGGAAAATACTCCATAGATAATCGTGAGGAGAATGTTAATGAAACAAGTACGGCAAAAGCAAAACATAAAATAATTTTTGGTTTTATATAAATATTTATGTACTACTCATGGGTCGAAATGTACGGGGGCTGAATCTCCCCAAATATAGATAGGTCATTTACTCAATGGATTAATATACCCAAAATTTATATGTCAATTTAGTGCACTTGATATTTTTCCTTTCATTATATTCTTTCGATTTAAGTTTGACAGCGTACTCATTGTGCTTACAGTCATAGTACTCGCTTTGTATATTTATTGAACACCTTAGTGATAAAATTAACGGTAAGCCGTTCGCGTGTATCATGTTGCATTCTTATGGCAAGCGCTGACTTTGAATACGATCCTAAGCTTAATCGTTGAGATCGTAATTTAAAAAATTCTTCCTGCAAACCTCCTCCTGGTAGTCCACGGCTTTCAAACGAGGGTTCTTGGTCACTTTCAATCGTAGTAAGTAGTAACAACGACATTTTAGAGGCCCAACGTGCAGCCGCAGAACCCGATTTTTACCTGACCTTGACCTTTTTTGGCCTTCACCCGCTTTTTTGACCTTGACCTTTTTTGACATTTTAACGAGAGAAGAGGTCAGTTTCGTATCTGTAAGGAGTTAGTGCGGGTGTTTGTGTTCTCTCGTGTTGGAGTTGTTCAATGTACTAGATATAAATAAAGAAAATCTCGAATTATTTAAAAAAACTTTGATAATATCTTTTAGTTAACAATTGAGACGAAATAATATATAATGGTAGTGAAATACATTGTTTATTTTTAAATAAAAATAAGAATTATTTTAATAATAATACATGTTATGCTGCAGCGAAGAACTTATTCGTTGTTATTTTTTATAGCTTATGAGTAAAAATGTGGCTAAGAGGATGATGTAAGCATGTATAGCAATAATTCGAGACTAGAACGTGGCCATTATGCTTGGTGTAGAGGGTGCTAG
>JABUQX010054863.1:0-17500 GCA_015478945.1 Trachelipus rathkii
ACAACCTGTCAGATTGTCAACTGTGCTCTTCAAAAACCTGAAATAAGACACTGGATGTAAAGGCCTAATACAGAAATTTCCCCTTTATTACATGATAAAGCATGGAACGGGCCTAGGGTACTGTATGACTTGCTTTCTATTAGTGTGATTTTTTAATTTTAATAAAACCTTTAATAAATTGGACTAACTGTATAGATTAAAAATGCTCAATGCTAATTGTATTTTTATCTGTTATTTCATACATAGCACTAAAACTAAAATATCTACAAAGTTTCATTAAATCTGATTATTTGGGTTATGCTTCTGTAAAACAAGGAGTAAAGCGTCATGAAGTATATATGCCCGAATTTCTTTGCATTTTTCTGGGCAACTAACGTGTTCTTGTTTAATGTTCAGAATATAGTATATTAGTATAAATTATTATATATAGTAGTATAGTATATATATATATATATAGTATAAGTGTATATAATAATATAATTATATATTTATATATATACTATAAGTATATATTTATTGAATTTTGAATATTAATCCAAAATTCCTTTAAATATTTCTTACCACTGATCAGGAGAAAAAATCTGAAGAATGAATGATTGAGAAAAAATATTCAATGTTCTAATACTGGTAGCATTCAAAAAGCTGCTCAAAACTTGTGGACAATGACGGATTAACAGGTCCCTCAATACAATATTTAGTATATGATATATTATATATTAGTATATATCATAATATATATATATAGTTATATATATATAATAATATAATATATAATATAATATATACATATATATAGTATATAGTATTAATATTTATAATAATATTATATATATATTTTTGTAGTATATATATATATAAATATATTTAGTGTTTAATGCGATCCTAAGCCCATGATTATTATAGTAGTAGTAGGTATATATGATCGTTAGTGATATAAGGTAGGTAGGTTATATAGTATAGTAGAGTGTGTGACTATAATATATATTCCCACACCTATCGCACGGGGAATGCATTCATCACGCGATAGGTGAAAATCCTTGAAGTAGTGAGTAGAGAATAAAAATATATTACTATTAAATATAGGGTGATTTGTAAGTCTTTACCGTTATGTAAAACATAGTTAAATAAAGATATAGTTAAGTCAATATAGTATATATAGTTATATATATATATATGATGATAATTGGTTTAGAGATTAATATTAATATACTAAATATTATTATATATATTATATATTTATAATATATAGTATATATATTATATGATATATATATTACTATTGATATATATATATATTAATATATCATTATATGATGTATATATATATATATATATATATATATATATTATTATATATATATATTAATATATATATATAATATATATATTATATAATATATTATAAATATATTATTAATATATATATATATATATACGTATATATATAATTTAATAAGCGTTTGGTCGCCTCTGCTGGCGCAATCTCTTAAGCTATAGTGTGCCATGTACATATTGATAGACTATATAGCTCAAGCAGTTCTCATTGTTCTTAGAAGTTATTGTTCTGAAGATATAGTTATATAAGTGGTATTATAGTGATAGTATAGTAGTCGATATACATATATATATATGATAATATATAATGATAGGTTAATATATAATATATTATATTATATACTTATATATAGTAGTTATATAAGTATTTATATATATATATATTTATATATATATTACTAATATATTATTATATATATATAATATATATATAGTATATATATAATGATATTATATATATATAGTATATATATATAATTTATACTATATATATACTATATATATATATATTAATAATCGACTAGTAATATATATCTATATTATATAATTTTATAAGTATATTTTATAGTATATAGTATAGTATATATAGTAATATTTATATATTGATATATATGTATATATATATATATAGTATATATATA
Source organism: Trachelipus rathkii (assembly GCA_015478945.1). NCBI lineage: Eukaryota > Metazoa > Arthropoda > Malacostraca > Isopoda > Trachelipodidae > Trachelipus > Trachelipus rathkii. The sequence goes on from JABUQX010054863.1 coordinate 1,977, forward strand.
TAATTATATATATATATTACATCAGGCTTGGGTTCAATGTACTCTAGAATTGGTCAAGTACAAGTACTCTAGAATTGTTCAAGTACAAGTACTTTCTAGAATTTGCAAAGTTTTACAAAGGACAGGATCATACAAATACTTTAAATGAAAACTTGCATATATATATATATAATATATATATAATATATATATATAATAATATAATATATATATATATATATATAATATTATTAGTAACTATACTATATATAATATAATATATATATATATATATATGTTATATATATATAAGCTATATACTAGTATATATATATATATCATAACTAGATCAAAATTAAGGACCACTAGCTCAATAACGTTAACCAGAGGTTTAGAGAAAGGACCAGAAGCTGGGCTGGCTATGTTATCGCAAACAACATAGAATCAGGGACACAGTTTACAGAACTGTAATAGTGTTGGGGTTTATAGGTTCTGCAGTCCAGTTTATAATTAAGGTAATGAACCCGCAATTCCAGATTCTTAGCTGTTGTTAGGGACAGGCGTATGAGCCGGGGGCCTGTTGAAGGTATGTGCGTCCATCAGGTTGTGAATTTATGCCGCTACAACTACTGGAAAGGATTGCGCGTCGACTAACACATGATAAGTGCGTATAAATTACCACCCTCTGAGACGAAGGGTGCGGGTACCGTAAACTGGTCAGCGGTCTGGTGAAGTGAACACAACCACTGCATGGGTCGTGTATCAGTGCCACGATACTCAAAGCACGCAAGGCGGCGGAGCCAGGGCAGGCCACGGGCCACAACTGGAGTTGAAGACGGTTCTATGCGTATGCTTTCAAATACAGCTGCAAGAGGTACATTCGACCCTTGTGAAAAATAATATAATACGTTGACGCCTCACGGAACATAATTTACGGCAACTGAGGCCGGCCATAGGACCACGACACACCAGAGAGCATCGACGGAGGCGACTAGCAATTGTCCGGGAATACCTACATTGAACCGTCGGCGATTGGGCGAATGTGCCGTTTACGGATGAGTTCAGAGCCAGTCTCTACACTTCCGATCGGCTATCCAGAATCTACCAACTACCTAATGAGAGGAACGGGCAATGTAATATGCGGGAGGTGTTGCCAATTGGAGGTGTATCTCTAATGGTCTGGGGAGGCATATCTTTAACGGGTCGTACAGAGTTGCACGTTCTAGATGGCAGTTCCCTAACCGCCGTACAGTACATCGCAGATATCCTTGAAACGTATGTCGTATGCCATATGCCTTCTACATCGGTGGCTGATTCAAGCCTAATGCAATGAGCATGCGCAACCAGTATAAGGCCAATGTTTTTACGAACATCGAAAACGACGATCCAAATCGGACATTTAATTGGCCAGCCCATACAGTCCGGCCAAAAAAACCAATTGAATCATCTGTGGGAACATGTTGAAACTGCTGCCCAATAGCTGCAACTAAAGCCAGGAACCCATCGGGGCGCTGCGGTAGGCGGTGTGGATCTGCAGTATGGGGATCGAGATTTCGTAAAGCGACATTCGGGCACGTAATTGAGAGCATAGCCACGCACGATGCCATGACCGTTAGTTCTACACTATGCCAGGAGGTAGCGCCATGATATAACGTGCGTGTTATCAGGTATAGAGGGAGACGTGCACGACACGACAGGTAATCCAGTCATGCTGGAACACCGTGTGACGTCTTAGGAGAGAACGCTCATCAAACATTACAGAACCCATTCGCGCACGGCCCCAAAGGATTCATAGGGCCCTGGGCAATCTTGCCACTTTTCTAATGTAATCCTCCGTCGCTTATGTTAATTTGCATAATAAAGATACACAGGCGTTCTGGTCCTTTCTGTAACTGATAACGTCAAATGAGCTAGTGGTGGCGTTAATTTTGAAGAGTAATTTTATTATACCGGTATATATAGTATTTATCTACTATATATATATGTAGTATATGATATATTTATATAATATATATATTATATATATATTATATTATATAGTATATATATATATCTATATATAGTATATATTAAGGCTGTTCCGATACCCAGAAAAGAGGCCGAGCCGATACTCTTTTTTAAGGTGCCCTATACCGATATTCTGATACTTTTTAATCTAAAATAATAAATACACAGTAATACGTTAGACAATTTGTGTCCTGCTTGGGCAACCTCAGCAATTTGCATTCTTACACCGATATTCTAGCCTCATGTTATTTTCATATTTGGTTGTCCCAAGTATATTTATTTATTAAATTAAAATAGCGTATCTTTAAAGGAATAATAAAATGAAAATATAATAGTTATAATCTTCTTTAACGTCTTGTGTTTATCAAAAGATCATTCCCATTCCATTTTTCCACGTAACGTATTAACAAAGTTGTTAGCTACTACTTTTTATTACAATTTACAAGAAGGTTCTTTAACTAGCTAAATTATGAAGAAAAAATAATGAAAGAAGGAAAGAAATCCAACGCAGTGAAAAGACAGAATATAAAACATAAAACTTCAAACATGACAATAATAATACACTGCTATAAGATCAAGATTCGAAATCGTGATTCAATATCAAGATTCAAAATTCTTCAAATTGTGATCGATTATTCTCGATCTTTCACTAAGTATACTGGCGAGAGCCTGTTCTTTTGGGGTGTTTCACATTCCACTACACTAAACAATACACTAGCTCTCCGATATGTGAGGGAGGGACTGAAGTGAAATTTGCTTACACAAGCACTGATATAATGGAAACCTTGGCCATTTTCATGCCCCCGCGGAAAAGGGAATTCTCTTCTTGGTAGGCAAGCATCTCCCATGTTTTCGTAGAGGTTCATTTTCTTTTTTCACAGATTGCAAATTTGAATTATCTTTTTCCTTTTTTTTTTTTTTGTTTTTTGTTTTTTTTGTTTTTTTTTTTAACAATTGTCATCGACACTCACGGCAAGAGCCCTACTTCAGGGAGGGGTGTTGGGCACCAAAGTTTCCAGTCCGCGAAGTGCAAATTAACGCCAGATGAGCACAAGACGCAGGCTTTAAGAGTGACGGGAGATCTAAATTCCTGCAGGGAACACAGAAGATGGAGAGAATTTCCAAAGAACAGAAGTGGCAGGCAAAGAAGGAAGCACCGCAGCGAACTAGCCCTGGAGTTAGCCAAGATCCAAGTAACGAAAACTCGTGCGCGAGACACAGCGGACGCCCTTGTGCTACGAGGAGCGTCGTAAAGGTGGTGGTACGCGAGTAGTGGTAAGTTCCCTCGAACACCTGCCGCGTGGAACCTATAGAAAAGAGATAAGGCCCAACATCCATCGCGCCGCAAAGATAGCGGGTCAAGTGAACTTGGAAAGTACAGACAGTCTTAAAGCTTTGGCTTTTGACTGACCGTCCTAAAAGGTCCGGGTGAAAACCGCCCCCCAAGATATGTGAGAACAGTACTCCATACAAGGGCGGATGGCTAGACCCCTGTAATAGCTGGTAGTAACTGAGAAGAGGTAAATAAGTTCGCATTTCCTAAACAAGAACTCGCAGTTTTTCTTTGAAGCCGCCCTAGCCACCGTTGTGATGTGAGGAATCCAAGACATTTTTTTTTTTATGTTAAGGCCAAGGGATTGTTTACATTGAAAACAGGAGGAGGGACGCCCGAGAACCGTGGTGAAGGAATTATTGAAGTTTAGAAAGGTGTTTAGTAGAGGGAAGTATTTGTAAGTTGAGTTTTTAAACGAATTGAGATTTCACAAGGTTAGAACGACCCCAATCGGAAATTTTGTCCAGAATGCACCGGAGAATTAAATCGGAAAGGTTAAGACGAGAAGGCAATTCTAGAAGTAAAAGAAAGGGGCAGAATTTGAAATGAGTTGAAGAGTTAAGGGTCGACCCTATACTACTGAGTGGATAGAGTTAGAATTTTGTGCACGGTTAACGAAGATCATTAATCGAACAAGGTAAGAGATAAGAAAGTAGGAGATACAGAACCGAATCCCTGAGGAACACCAACTTTAGTTGAAGCAAAAAGAAGAAGAATGTCGCTCGCCATCAACCCAGCCGATATTGAGCGACTTGACAGAGAAAGCTAGACATAAGTAAGCAAGAGAGGAGGAAACCCAAAGGAGGGGGAGCTTGGAGATCAGGGACGTGTGCCTTCCCATACCGGTCAATATCTTTGGATCTGTCAAGCGCCACCACGCAAGTCTGACCCGTAGTTCCTAAGCAGCGGAAATAGCCATAAATCGGCTTGAGGTTAGAAGCCGCAAACGTACATATCGCCAGTCAGGAGCCTTTGTAAACGCCGAAAGCCGTACTGACGAATCGGAAAGAATAGAATGAGATTCCCAGGATGGTCTAAATATGAGAGTTAAGAGTGGCTTTTTCGAATAGTCTTAGAATACAAGTGCACTAGAGCCTATAGGCGTTTATACGGTTAGAACCGGAATCCAAGAGCAGGTTCTTCCTTGTTGTTTGATCGGATTACCATGTTGGACATGCTGCGCTGCTTTTCCAAATGCTGAGGGAAAGTCTGATGTATCTGAGACATAAGAGTATATAGTTTGAACGAGGGGCGGGGTCAGTACTGATAAGGCACCATTCCCTGCTCTAAAACTCGGAAAGGTAATGCTATCCGCGAAGCCACCGCTTCCTAAAGCGATCCAGTGGCTAAGTTCTTTTTTAAAATGAGACAGATTTGTCAGTCGCCCCATGCACCACGCATCAAAAATGGTAATCACTAGGCAAAGTCAGCAATACGGAACAAGCCTGAGAGGGAGGCAGGAGGAGGAATCGCAGTTTATATGCGGTGCCTGGAAGGTTGAGACTTTAAGAGGGAAAAATAGGAAGAGAGAAAATATGAGACTGAGTGATGTGCGACTGTCTTCTATATTGACTAGCTTCGGAAGATAAACCGTTCGAGGGATAATACTGCGTGCGGATAGACCGATGGCCGAAGAGATTTGGCCTTGTTCAGTGTGGAGAAGTGAGCACAAGAGCCATCAGCATTACGATAAGAAGGAGGTAAAGGATGATTTACAGAAGCTTGTTGCGAGATTCGTTTTTTGGAAGGGGCGCCAGAAAGAACTATTGTCAGTAGAACCAAGGCAGGCTTGCGCACTGTTTCGTTTGACTGAAAAGCCGCGCTTTGCTTGCCGACTAAGAGTATCCTGCACACGACTTGTATAGCTGAGTGAAAATTCTAGCAGAGAGTGACTGAGGAGAAGCGCAGAATGTTATTCCTACTGACGCGGAGTAACGCACTGTCTCTAGCCTGGATGGCCAGAAGAAACAAGCACGATCGAGACCAAGGATTATGCAGGGAGAGATAGTATTTTTACTGGACTTGTTCTCTTCAGTTTTTTTCGATGAGGTTACCTTGGTCGTGATTCGCTCTTAGTGAAGGGATGAATGAGAATGTCATATCGCATATGTTTCGGCCATAGGAATTATCAAAGAGTTAGATCCATATCTACACTCCTCTTGTGTTATCTTCAGTTAGGTTTATAATTTGCTGAAAAGACCACCTGTCAATCACATATCAGGATGCTTGTTGCCAGGGGTTTGCTGATAAGAGGCGGCTACCTTTACTTCTGCTGAATCTTCTGACAGTTTAAAAACTACATGCATGAATATATATTAATGCATTTAATATGCATTTCTTAAAATTTGGATACCGTCGGAGATGCTATTCTTGTGGGGTTTCAGCTAGCTTGAAGGAATTCCTTATCAACCATTTTATATTCGAAACAAGAAATTAATGCAATGTATAACAAAAATGAAAACTGAAAATCTCATATAATTAGTATTAATGTTATTGCTTTATATTTTTTTTACTACAGATTTGCCAAATATGTGTGTTCAGTTGTTTATTCTCTAGCATCGACCGTTTTATGTTACGACGGCATACAGTAAATAAAATAATTATTGGCACCTTCTCATTTTGCAGGGTCATTACCGGCAACATGGGACCTTTGACGATAACAAAAGTCAGTTGCCAATAATGTTTTATTGGGGTTTGCATGCTTAAGAATGATTTATTTATATATATATATGATATATATTATTAGATATAATTATATAATATATTATAGAAGGATAGGTGTTATTATAATATATATACGGTTATATATATATAAAGTATTATTATTTTAATACTTATATATATATATATAATTATAATCTTTGATAATATATATTATATATAAATGAAAAACTAATAAATTAATGGTTTTAATATAGCTTCCCGATGAGGGTTTAATATTAGATCTATCGCCATATATATATATAATATATATATATATTAATAATATATTACATTATATAATATATATATAGTTAATATATATATTAGGTAATATATATTATATAATATACCATTGTTATTTAATAACTGAAACAAGAGAAATGTAATAATATTGAAGGTGAGGTAGCAAACTTAAATATCTTTTATAATTTTTCGAATATTAGTATATATAATAGTACATTTGTAAAATTGCCAGGAGTGGAGCAGTGTAAATACGTGTACTGCAGATTCAGATTTTTGTGTGAATGAATAAATGCAATGTTCTAAGACATTTTCCACCAAAATTGTTGAGAGAACCAAGTATTGGGGGTAGTATGGCGTGACAGGCTCTTAGAACCGTGTTAGGTAATGCCCTACTGGTGCATATGAAGATAAGCACTCGGGCACGAGCTCAATAAATATGTGGAATAGTTTCTTAATATTACAAACGCCAGAGAGGATGAGCTAATAAGGCAAGGAGTCAGAAACAGCAACTGCCTTCTGTGGCGTATTTCCAAGAATATGGCGAGAGCCCAACGAATCACTATGATGACTGCCAATTCTGCATGGTTAAGGAATGATTCGAAATCATTGGAAATGGTATAAGAATAGTGAGGCAATTCTCTTCCATACTTACGCAGATGTAGGTGGTATCCTCATCGTCGCAGAACCGCCAGTTCCATCCATAAAATTGAAACTAGGTAGGGGCTGACTTAAATATCGCTCTTACACCGAATCACCTTGTTGTTTTTGCAAGTCCGTGGCATATAGACGCATAGAAACGTATCGTTTTCCTCAAGATCTTATGCTCAGCAGATATATAGTATATAAGTGTATGACAGGAAGTGTGCGAATATATATCAATAGGTGTAGTTCGAGTGTATAGTGGCTAATATAATAAATTATATATTATATATTAATTAAAAGTAACTATAAATTATATATATATATTATCGTACATGGAAGTTGTCTTATTAGTTATATATATATTATATAGTTAGTATATATGTAATTATTATATATATATTATATATATATATATATTAAGTAGCAGTTTTTTCTCTTTTCCTTTCTAGAAGATGATGAGCTGTGGACTAAAACAGGCTTTTAAATATGCTTAAATCCTTGAAATTGAAGGAAAGATGAGCATAGGTTGAAAAGTGATGCCGTGGTGGTGCAATCCGTAATGTGGTAGTTGGATTTGTTTTAGTTTGAAAGTTGCAAAAGATCCTCTACAAAACAGTTGATAAAAATGCTCATTGATTGTTAATAAAAAAATGGTGCTGTATGTAGACTTAAGGTGGCGCTTATTACACCTCATTTTGGACCTTTTTTTACGAGAGAATATTTAGGGAATGTAAGTGCAGAAACATGGTGAACAGATTTACACACCCAGGCATATTCAAGACAATGGAAAGTGCGATACCAGGGGCGTTAGGATAGTGCCTGATGATGGGGTGATTTAATATGTGTTTTTATGAGCAAGAGAAACCAAATCGACGTTCACAAGAGAAAAGCACCGATCCCCACAAGCACTTTTAAATGCAAAGTAAGCAGGTTTTTGCAAATTAAAGCAATTGTACTTAATATTTGTTGGGGATATTTTTAGTATGCCTCTTATCAGTAAAAAGTCTTTTTTAAGTTATGTTCGTAATTTAAACCTTAAAAATAAAAAATTGTAATAAGTACCTACAACGTAAGCTTATTAACAAACCTTTAAAAATTCCAAAACTTAAATATTTGAATAACTCTCAAAGTATCGATTGGTTTCTCCAAATTAAATGAAGGTTATTTCATCATCATCATCATCAAAATATCATGATTCAATTTTAAAAAATAAAAGAACATTTTTTGTGTTTAACATAGTGTGTATTATGAACGTCTGATAAGTTTCTCATATTCTTCACGAAAAGCCAATGTGTAAGAAGTAATCGCCATATAACCATCGCGCGATACCTTATATGACCTTGATGACTGTTCTCCAAAAAGATACTAGGCGTGATACCGAGTGACTTAATCGGGTGCAAGGCTCCCTAAATAGTATATATTAGTATTAAGATATACTTACTGTAGTCATTATATATTACATACTTATATATAATTATATATATATATATAAGTATATATTATATTTATATTTATATATAATAGTATATATTATAAGCTATTATCCCTGACCTTCTTTCCCCAAGACTTTGGGGTAAGGTGCGTTACCATGCCCCGGAATCAGATAAGTGAAGAAGAATATGTAAGCAAGTCGAAAAGAAACCCAAGCCTTACCACCCTTATACCTATTAGTGAGAATCGTCACAGTCAGAAAGATCCACCCTATAGCTTCGCGGAACCGTGACGGACCCTCACATGGAATTCTCGTCAATGTGCGATTCATTCCTTTATCCATGTGGGGCACAACCATAGTGCCCCTACAGAAACCCGACATTGCACACTCCTGTAATGCACCTTTCTTCTCGCCTCTGCAAAACTCACATTTCTCTCCTTTAGCATTCCTTTACTGACTCAGTCTACTTTTTATTCAGTCTCTCAGCCAGTCGATTTCTCCAGCACACTGCACACTATACATCCGTTGAACCAACCGACTATCATCCATTTACTCCTTCCAAATAAACCAAACTAGTCTCAGAACATTCGCTTGCTCAATTTATTCTCGGACTGCATTTAACTCCTTTCTCACACAGCACAAACAAACCTCTAAATGAACGGTCCATTCATCATTCTTTGTATCATATCTTTCCCAACACGCCTAACACTGGCCCTAAGATTGTCCCATGAGCTGAACACATTGTACTTTAGATCTATTTCTTTCTTATTTCAGACCATAGTCTCGCTACTATACATTAACACAGGTAACAACATACCCTAATGTAAATGACACTAGCGCACTCAAGAATTAGTCCCTTTTCATCTACCAGATTTAATTGCACAGCCACCTTCCTGCCATTCATAAGCTTTTCCTATTACACTCTGCAACATCCATACCTTTTCATCCAACATTATCCATATTTGAATTCATACACTTTTCCAGCTGCTTTACCACTACAAACAACTTCACACCGAGGATTTCCTCACTCACAACCATAACCTTCTCTTATCTACGTTTGACTACCTTCAAACCCCTCCTTTTTACACACAACTCCAAAATCTCCCTATCGAATCCTCTCAACTCTTTTCTCAGATTCGCCAAAGATAAGTTTAAAAGATAAGTTTAGTAAGTAAATTATGTGTGGTAATGACTTAAAAGGGAAAGGTTGAAGTGCTTTGGAGAAGTAGTACCGTTGTGGGGCTATAAGAATTTCAGGGCTTTAGGAGCAGGATGAAGTAGAGTGTTTCTGAAGGCAGCTTGAAATCAACATTTTCAAGTTGGTAAGTCCACGGAGTTTCAGTCGAAATCAGGTAATGCTTGGTGAATGAATGATGTATGATCTTAAACCGTTTTGTTTGTTTGTTTTTATGAGCTTTTCATTAATTTATATATGGTTGTAATTTCTTTACTTATGAAAGTATTTTTGTTAACATTTTTGTATGGATGAATCCGAGAGTTTAAATATGGCATTTGCTGGAGTGATTGAATTGGATACAAGAGATGAAAATGAGGTTTTGAGTGATCCTGATATTTGGGAAATGCAGCAGATGAGTTCAGAAATAAAAGAGTTGAAAAAATGTGTTTAAGAAAGTAAGAATGTGAGTGAATGGCCTAAGGAACTGAATGACTTTGCTAGGTATAGGAATAGGTTTATGATTGATGAGGATGTCTTGTGTTTTGTAAAAATGGCAAAAGATGAAATTTCTGGGTTGTATTCCTGTGATGTCTTTGAATGCAATGATTGGACTGGTAATTGTCATGCATAGAGCATATGGTCATCCGGGGAAGCGAAAGTTGGTACTTTAAATGATATTTTCAATATATATAATTTGAAGTTAGTGTGGTATGTTGCTACCTCGTGTTGACACACGATGTCAGAAACGAAGTGGTTCTTATTATAGTCAGCATTGTGGGGTCCGCTTTACAAAAATAGAAGTGAATGAACCTATTTGACTAGTTGCTGTTTGATTGTTGTGAGTTTGCCTATGAACGAAGTCATGGGAATGTGGGTATGATTGTGATGGTAGACCATAGATCCAAGTATGCCTTCGCTGCACCTTTAAAGAAAAAAACTAGTGCGAATGTTGCAATGTAGTGAGCATGAATCTTTTTCCCTGTGATGTTTGCAAGGCCACAAAAGATTTTGTCTGACAATGGACCAGAGTTTAAGGGTGGATGTTTTGAAAGAATGTTGAAAGAGCATGGGATTCAGCATGTGATGATAACTCCTTAAATAGCATCGTCGAATGGATTGGTTGAAAGAACTGGTAAGACTTTGTGTGAAATGTTGCGAATGATAAGTGAAGACTTGTATGGTTGGGATCAGGTTTTAGGGAAAGACCTGTTTGCATATAATAGCATGTTGCATTCCAGCTTGGGTACATCTCCACGGGAGTTTTTGTTAAAATTTGATGGTAGTATGAATGAAAAGGTGCAGTTGTCTGAGAGTGGAAAGCAGTACTGGAGGAAAGCAAATGAAAAGTTTCGATCTTTCAAAGTAGGGGATTAGGTAATTAAAGAAAAGATTTTGATTGGAAGAACGAATGAAAGTAAGATGGATGATAAGTATGTGGGTCCTTTTCAGGTGAAACAAAGTAGGTCGAATGATTTAACATATATATGTGTTAGAAAGAGTGAATGAGAATGGGGGCATAAGTCAGGTTAGGGCACATCAGAAACAGTTACGACTTTGGAGAATGTCCCCTGAATATTTGGTTCTGCATCCTGCATAAGGGGTTTGGAAGGAGAATGAAAGTTGGTTAAAGAGTGATAGTGGAATGAATGAGTTGAATGATAGAGAGATTGTGTTTGTACAAAAGACAGGTAGGAAACCCAAGAAGAGAAAAACTCAGAAAGTAGTTTTAGATTTTGATGAAAAGTCTAAAGCAGATAAAGAACAATTTAGAGAGGAATCGTTTGTTGGGTTTTGGCTGGATGATGATCCCTTTGGTGGGAACTTGATGGAGGTGGATAGGTCTGTGAGAGTGAATGTAATTCAGAATAGCATTATGGAATTGTTTAAAAGTTTGCAGAGTGAATGTGATTTTGAAGGTTTTGAAAGTTCTGGAGTAGATGTGGACAGTTTTTGTAAAGATGTTAGAATGACTCTGGATAAAATTGTTAGAGGTATAAGAGAAAGTACTAGTTTCCTAGGGTTTCAAGAGAGAGAGAAAGGAGATATGGATAACAGAGGTAGAGAAAGCTCAGCAATTGCTTGAAGATGAGGATAAAGCCGATGAAGGTGAGATATTAGAAGAATTTCGTGATGAGGGTGAAACTATGTTGAATGTGTATGAAAGGCGTGTACTAGAGCAAATGGAAAGCCAGTGTTGAATGTGGAATGGGTGCAATCAAAAATGTTAGAATGAAAGAAGCGAAAAGGCCTTAAGCGCACTTCTGGAGTTCCTCTCGTTTGGGCCCTCCTTCTTTTGACTTTATTTGGTAGTTTCTAACTAATCTATCTTCCTTTTAATTTCTCATTTCTTTAGTGTATGTAGTGAATGTATGATGAGCTGATACGTTTGGGATATAAAGTATGATGTGTGAGGTTAAGGTGCCATTTTAGTATGGCGTCGCATGAGTTATGTGTTGAGTAAGTTGGAGGTATGAAGCATTTAGTTTTCAAAGATAGTAGGGAGGTTGTAAAAAAAAAAAAAAAATATGGTGATGGTTCCTAGACAGTTGAGTTGTTCTCGAGAGAAAAGACGGATCCTCCAAGGCTGGTGGTATTGCGGCGTGGTTGGGGCTGTAGTGCGAGTGGTGTGGTGTGTGGGGTGGCGGAATTTAAGGGGGAGGGTATGGAGGGAAGGACTTTCTTGGTCAAATTAGGTCAGAAGTCGGTTGTCTCACACCCCATCTTTTTCCTCTTAATTATTATCTTATTTTATTTTTTATTAAATTATTTAGTTGTTATTGTTATTCATTCCTCTTCCCCACTCACTCAGGTGGGGTGTGTGAATGACTTATTTTGTAGCTAGATTTTTTGTGTGTTATATCAATGTTGCTATGTTTCAGATATATCGAAGCAGATAATTTGAAAGTTTATTTTAGTTTTGTATATGTCTTTTATTTTGGAAATGAGTTTCTAAAGCAACCTGTGTGAGGGGTAACTAGTCCCCAGGAGGTCAACAATGAGGAGCCGTAAGTTTTTTTTGAATGTATGATTATATATTTTTTATGTAACTTTATTTTTAATTTTCTTATCTTTTGTACATATGCCTACAGGTCTTTTCTTCTCTCAATGTTTTTATTTCTTGAATCTGATGCTGCTGCTGCTGCTGCTGCTTGAAGTTTATTTTTTTTACACACATAAAACGTTTTTTTTCTTTTAATTTCTAACTTTCTAAGAAAATGAAATGAGTGCGGCCTTTGCATATGTGAGAGAATGTGTTGCGAGTGATTAACCAACCACACTTACCACCAAAACGCTTGTCACTGGGAGCTTCAGCCTGCGGCATGCCCCGCCAGCCAACTATTTATGTCACCATCCTTATTTTTTCCTGGGTGACCAAAGACCTCTCATCCTCTAAGTAAATTGAAAAAAAACTAACCGAAACGAGTAGGAAGAAGTCACCACAATTTAAAAGGTAGTTGTTTAGGGTTCGCATTATTGTTTCTTCATTTTTTTTTGTTTAGTGTCAGTTTGGCTGTAGAGTAAAGTTTTTTTTTAGGTTAGATAAGAGGTACTCTAAATATTATTCTGCCCCTCAAACGGTGCCCTAATAGTGTGGTGTGTTTCGTTGTGGTGCCGAGTGAGGAACTACACATCCGCCATTACTAAAAGGTATAAAGGGGGCGGTAAGGCTGGGCATTTTCTTGTTCTAGATATTGACTTCCATATTCTTTTACTACTTTCTGTTAAGTGCAGTTAACAAGCACCTTACCACCAGTCATAGGGGGAAGTGAGGTGGATATGATATATTATATATATAATATGTATAAGAAATAACTTATATACATTTGAGTATATTGAATATATATATATATAATATATATATTATATATATATAATATATTACATATATAGTTTTTTTAAGTTCAACCTACGGGCATAGCCCTATCTCAGAGGAGGGGGAACTTTCAGGTACATTTCTACCCTAGGGTCCCGAACTAGGAGCATCGAAACCCGTTCCGCCGTGTTTTACCATGCGACTCCGTCGCTCTAATTCGTTTGGCCACGGTAATATATAGTACTATATTATATATACTCACGGGTAATATATATATATATATATATAGATATATATATATATTAATATATATTATTATATAGTTATATCTATATAAAGTAAAGGTATATTTATTATACTAATGTATATATATGATTATGTATAGCAGTATAGTATAGTTTGTAATGGGCCTGCTAGCCATTGGCATTATCTTTTTTTTTCCCTTTCCAGGGTGATGGGACTCAATCTTCAATGTCGGCGATGATGGTCGTTATTGAAAACGACGATGGGTGGAATTCGGGCCACAACAGTGGAAGGTCAAAGGAGGAGAACCTTGGGCGCAGTGGTGGAAAAAGATTCTCAAGAGTGCTGAGAAAAATAAGCTAAAGTTTTAAATGTCATGTTCATAAGTTCTGAGTATGAAATATACATGACAACATTTTAATTCTTTAGATATTTATGAGCACCTTTTCTTTCTAGGGCTTTCAAGTGCTGTAACAAATTGTAAAACAATTTTTGAATAATATTTTATTTTAAAAGATTTTATTTACAATTTAGCAGCCAAGTATTCTGCTGCTGGCAAAAATCGGGATTAATTATAATCTGTACCGCCAATTCATTGATTGAAGATCCCCTATATTAGGGTATGTCCAACTTCTTAACAATTCGTCATTTCTTTGTAATATTTGGCAATATATTGAATGGATAGTTTGTCTAATGTATTGCGCAAAATCTCTGATAACTGCATTTTCCGCAGGGATCGAATCTGGGAGCTGTTTGCTCCGGGCTTGAGTCACTTTGATTGCCTGCTGGGATCATGTGATCGATTTTTTTTCACGGGACATAATCGTTTATGAACTGAGTGCCCCGTCCTTCCTTGGCCGGTTGTTTCGCCATCTGGTTATTGTTCAACCGCGGCTCAATAATTGCTCTGAATCATAGCCGAAGTTGCGGGCCATATATTTAGTGCTGCCGCTTGTTTGACGCTACCGGAGGGTCGAGTGGCCACAGATGAACAAGTTACGTGTTCCATTAATTATGGTTTAATTTGTAATCGGCACTATCTTTAACGCACATAGTTGTTGCAATCGATAATCTAAATTCTTACTGTAAACTTTTCTGTTGTCGTGGCTTTGAATCAATTTAAATATCCTTATATTATATATATGTACATTCCGGCCTCACAAGGGCAATAATCGTCTTTCAATTATTATGTCACAATTCCAATTTGGGTTGACTAATATATGTTCTGGGAATTTTATTCACATTGTTAACAACAATTTATTTTTATATAGTCCTGAATCTGCAATTTGCCTTGTGCTTGTATTTAGGATTGTCATTATTGTGATTGTTAAATAACCGAAGAATAACTATTTTCATAACTTACCTTAAATATGCATATATTTATATATATACATATTTTGATAGCGCGAGTTAATAATTATTAACCCGATAATTACCATATTCTGCCATCTTAAAGTGTGCGATTTATATTTTCTATATTTATATAGGTGCCTTCGCTAGAACCTATTGATCGCTTTTGTAATTCTATTATATTACCTCTGCGATCTTGTCCGCGTTGAGTGACCGCTATAATTATATGAGTTGTCTTATTGACGCGTCCATGTATATATTTTGCCACGTGCGCGTGTCTCTAATTTAAATAATTTAAATAATTTATATCAACTTAATTATCAGTCACGAGAATAGACCTATATTTATATAGGTCTATTGATCGTTCTGGTAATGCACAAACTGTATATATGTCTGTTTTTTTTTAAATTATATATCTTTTTATGAACTTGTGTGTCTGCGTTTTATTTAATAGATAGTCTCCTTAGTAACACCTCGAGTATCCAGTGTTCTTACCTTCTTTTTCATTTTTATTCTACAAAAGAGTTGCGCAACGGCTGGGCTGGCGCTTTCTTGCTGATCAGTCGATCAACTTCTTTCCTATTAGCTTTCTGCGCTTAGG
>JABUQX010054863.1:22500-24250 GCA_015478945.1 Trachelipus rathkii
CCTCCAATCCCTTGGGACTATACCCTCCATAAACGCTTTATTACACAACTTCCAAATCCAATCAATCACCATCTCGCCTCCGTTCTTGATCATTTCACCAGTTTCATCTATACCTGCAGATTTACCATTCTTCAACTTTCTCACCCCACCCCCCCCTCCTTGCTAATAACCTCATCCCCAAAATACCTATTCCTTCTTGCACCATCAAACTCACACACATTCACTATCACCTCTTCATTAATGCCAATGTTATGCAGATTTTTGAAGTGTTCTTTCCACACTCCCCTCACATCCATTTCATCAGAACAAAAACAACATCCCTATTCATTATTGCTTCCATCATTTGCTCCCAGATTTGTTCAGTTTCAACTTGTTCACATTCAACTGATTTACTTGCGAGCGCTCTTACATACTTATCCTTATTACCTTGTTCGCTTAACTTCTTACTCTTAATTTTACACACTTCCTTCTGTATCACCTTCCTCTCAATCCAAGCCCCCACTAAACTTAATTTTACATAGAACAACATAATGATCCGATAATCCCATTCCTAAACCCCTCACTGATTTAACATCCAACACATACTTCAACATCTCCTTCTTCACCAACACAAAATCAATCATACTTTTCACTTCAATACCATCTCTACCTACACCAAATCTAGTATACTTATGGATACTCTTGTGTTTAAAGAAAGTATTACTTACACACATACCTCTCTCCTAGCAGAAATCAATCACCTTTCTACCATTCTCATTTTCTCCAGACACCCCAAAACCACCTGTTATACCATCCCTTTTTTTGATCACCTCATCCAACCATTCAGGTCCTCTACTCAATCTGAAGCTCCTACTCACCCATCCAAAACATCATTCAGATTTTCCCAGAAAATCGCACTCTTCAATATTTCTCAGATGGACCACATAACATCACAACCACACATACTTTAACATTTTCAAACTTAAATTTAACCATTAGAATTCTAGGACTCACACACACAAAGTCTACCATAGCTCTGTACCACAAGTCACTCATCAGAATTGCAACTCCTTCTCTCCCCCTCACATTCCTTTCCACACCAACACACACACATTTCACACTACACCACTCATTTTCACTGTTTCCTTTCATCTTTGTTTCAGTCACAGCGAGCAAATCAAATTTGCCCTTTTTAAATACATCCATCACATTTCTCCTCTTCTCCTCAACATATATCCCTCTGACATTCCATGTACCCATATGATTCATACAATTCTCCTGAAATTAGAAGGCCGTTTTCTTATTTAAGCATCACGACCATCTCCAGGCTGCACCAGCATTCCAGCAAGAGATAGGTAGTGGGTAGCCAATCAGCTACCATCGTCCTTGTCGCTTACAAATACGGTGGGACATATGATGGGTACTCTTTAACTCAACACATAGATATATAGTAGGGTGTCTGTAACAGTGTTATTCAGAAGAGGGTGTGTACTTTAATCATGTGTATATAATATGTGTCTGTAAGATGTTCTCTGGATGATGAGTGTGTAAAGAATATGAACGCAAAAGCAGAAAGGCGCACCATTAAATGTGGGAGGTACTCAACGCTTGATTATGCGTACTTTCCTTTCTAATATATATATATATATATATATATATATATATATATATATATATATATATATATATTGAAGTGGTAGACTGGTCTGAAAAAGGAAGATTATTAGATAAGATAGTGGAAAACCAACTCACCAAAATCTTCTCTTCAATC